>BPLR01000761.1:0-175108 GCA_021605095.1 Caerostris extrusa | reverse complement strand
AAAGTATCACAGCGCTATGTAAAGTCATTACACGAATCATTTTTCTAGAGACAGTTCAGCAAACTTGAAGTCGTTTTAATTCCTAAATAGCAATCTCGAAACAAACATTTAAAAAGATTCTGCTGTTTCACTAAAATTGCCATACATTTTGAAATTGTTGTTGGATAATTAATAAATTTTCTATGTATTCTAAAATAAAATATTGTACATTTCTTGAGTGTAGCATTCATCACAACGAAATGAAGACATGTGCACACAGAAATCATTCTTTCTACCCAATAAAAACACTCGATGAGGAGCTAATTTACTTTAGAGTTCATAACTTAAATATATGAACTTTTTTAATGATTTATTCTATTTCATACAAAATGATCAAAATTTTAAACAAAATAACATTTCTTGTATTTTTTATTAAGCCCTTAGTTAAATAACTGTGACTTGAAGCAGAATTTCTCGTAATGTTCAGAATCACTTCGTAACATATTTACGTTTCTAAATAAATGAATGCAGGGAAAAAGGAGCAAAGGGCAATACAGCGTTAAATTTCGTACGAAAATGGAAGATGTTTACTCTAACTTCCTGCTCCTTTAGAATAGAGAAGAGTTCTATTATACACAGTCCAGCACATTAATGTGACCACCACCTACTTTCGACGTCAACTGAAAATAACAAATCACAAAAGGTAGGTGGCCGCGCATTGCAGTGGACTGTATATAAAGGATGTCCTAAGGCATCGGAAAGCATTTCAATCGTTGGCGTAATGCAGAAACGTATCAATTTATCCGACGTCAAAAAGGGCATGATTATTGATATTCTGGCCAAGGGAACGGCTAATTTTGTGAACTGTGTTCGCGTACTGCCATGGTAAAGTATATCGTACATGGCAAAATGGCACTATCCAAAATCAGCGCGTGGCACGTGGGCACCACACGGGCTCATAGATGGCAGAGGCGAACGAAAGCTACGGAGATGCGTTCGGGCGAATAGACGCAACTGTTGAGCAATTGACCGCCCAGTTGAACCAAGGGGGCTACCAAGAATGTATCCTCAATAACTGTTCAGCGAACGTTGGTGCGCACGGGCCTCCGCAGCAGACGCCTGGTTAATGCACCTATGCTGACTGCTGTTCATCGGCGACGAAGGCTGGAATTTGCACGCCAGTACCGAAACTGGACGTCCATAGAGTGGCGACAGGTGGCTTTTGCGATGAATCACGTCACCATCGGACATTGGCGTATACGGCATGAAACGTCTGAAAGCAAACACCCTACAACAATTGCCGGAAGGATCCAAGCTGAAGGAGGGGAGCATTATGGTTTGGAGAATGTTTTCCTGGCATTCACTGTGTGCACTCATCATTGTGGAAAGCACGATGGATCAGCAGAAGTATGCATCTGTCCTTGCGGACCATGTCCATACCTTCATGCAAATTATTTTTCCTGAGAATGATTGAGCATCTACCAGGCAGGACAATGCGAGGTGTCAGCCACAGCTCGCAAATGTGTGCGTGGTTCGAAGAGCACGAGGATGTGTTTACTGTACTCCTCTGGCCAGCAAACTCACCATTTAAAACCCAATCACGAATCCAGCCAATAAAAACTGCTCCAGAAGATACCATAAGAAAAAAAAATATCAATATTAATTCGAAACGAATTCTTTGTTGCATTTTTATATCTTTATTAACAAAAAAAGGTTTTTATAAGTCTCTTCGGTTTGCTCGTATGAAAATCATTGAGATAATTCAAACTTGTACAACAAGAATATTTTTTATCGACTTCCATCCTATGTATTTCCATTGCACAGAAATAACGAAGACAGAGTGACTTTTTATATTTAGATCATTATTACCATAACTATAGAAAATTCCAATTTGCCATCGGTCAAATTTATGTATTAGAGTTATGCTTTTATTAGCATCGTTATATTAAGTACTTCCTGCGTCTAGGGAAAGTTTCATCTAGGAAGATGTAAGCTAATAACTCACTTTTCTTATATATATTTTACCCATTATAACGAGCCAACGTAATAGAAAAACAATTTGAACTTCTCATTTAATAAAAAGCTTCTGTAAGTATTTATTTCAAGAGATTATTAGTTATACTCACTTTTGCATCATTGAGAACTAAACCCATTTGTTCCTAATGAACTTGTTTCTTCTTATTGGTGTGTGTTCACATACAAGAATATTTACCGCATGGTAAAATATTTTGATGGTAAATTCCCTAAAAGATAAAACAATCACTTACAATGAAAATAATTAAAGCAAAATTGTTTTTGTGCAAATCTCGATCTTCCCTATTTTCTGTTTTATTATTATGCTCAATTGTTTTGGATTTTACCCTTCTTTGCAACTTAAGAAATTCCTAGTTTTCATCTTGCTCTTTCTCTCTAGAATTAATTTGCTAAGACACAGAAGTAATAGTAATATTGATTTTAATTTTGTATGTATTGCTAAAAAGCAGAATAAATTATATATTCCTAATCTTGAAGAGTGTTTATTTCAAAGAAAGCCACCCTCGGGATAATAAAACTCTCTGCTTTTTGTGATTTTCTGGATGCACTTTTTCATCTTGTTATGTGTAAATATTTATACTAGTGTAGTTTTGGAATTTTAATGTTCGTAATCTTAATTATGTGGAGCCTGATGACCAAGTGACTAGTCCTCTGGCCCTCAGTGTCACATATTTCGGGTTCGTGTTCCAGCGGTGTCATGGATGCTTGTAGTGGATCGGAACCCTTTAAAATCGTAAGTCACTGTATAATCTTACTGCAACACACCACATTACCCAGAGATGAGTTGCCCTTTTACAGTTTGGGAATGATGTGGGTAAGACGTCTCATTGGGTTCTGTGACGCTATACAGTCATATGAGACCGGTACCTACGGTTAAAGGATTCCGAACCATTACAAACATCTACAACGCTGGCAGGAACTCCAGCCCGAAATCTTCGGCCCCGAGCGCCAGACCGCTGATATTCTGCCATTCAGGCTCCTGTGCAATCTGAATCGTAGGGCTGGCAACTTTATTCCTCAAAAAAAAAAAAAAAAAGAAAACTTCTCCTGTCTCGAAATCTACCAGTAATTAGACGGCTTGGACCACCATGGGACTGTTGCGTAAATGAAGAAGGAGAATTTGATTATCTATACATCATATATTAAAATTTTTAATAAAATAAATGTAGTTGACTTGAATTTAAATCTCCCCAAACACCATCCCATGGACAACAGACACAATCAATGAAGAATTATAGCATTCCGACAACAACACTCAACTTTATTCAACTGCATTACAGTTTTCAGTAGAGGATAAAATTATTTGAACAAAAATAAAAATATTTTTTTTCTGGATTTTAATCCTCAACTCATTTTGAAAACCGAAAGCCATTTCACTTTCGATGCATACAGAGGGAACGAGCATTAAAAACGCATTCCCATCCTTCCTCGACCATTTTCCGTCGTTCCAACTCTCAGGTGTGTCATTCTAAAATTGGAATATCCGCATCAAAAAACAAAAACACGGAACGGCAATAAATGGTCTCCAAAACTGCAATCGATAGCGCTCATTAAGGGGAGGGAGGAAAAAATTTCTTCTCTAGAAATCTGTTGGATATGTGACTCTTAACTGCAACCGCGAAGTTCGAGGGGTGCTCTTTTGATTTTCCGCAATAATCTATAACCGCGTGTCATTATTCCTTTTCGAATCATTTCGCAGAACAGGAATTGAATCCAATGAACCCACTTTTTTATTTCTTTTGTTGCTGTTCCGATTTTCTTTCGTGTGTTGCGATGGTTTTGAGACGACGTTTTATTCCGTTTTACGGTCTCATTGAACTTCCGGCGATTTTCTTTTTTTTTTTTTTTTATTTTTTTTGGATGTGTAAAGAACAAACAATTATTTAAAATGAACTATGGAGGAATATTTTGTCATTCTAAGATTATTTTTTGCAAAGACTGGTAAGAGGAACAAATATAGTTATAAACTTCAAATTAATTGGAAGTTACTATGGTAAAATTTCATTTTTTTTTCTTTAATGTAAAAATATAGTTATCTTTCTTTTCGCTATAATTATAAAATTTTGATATGAATTAAATTATGTGTAATTTCAAGGTTACAGAAATGTAGGTCATAAAGAAACCATCAGAAATTGAATATTTCTTTTCCTCAACATAAACAAAGATAATTACTGTTTCACCCATTACGTGGCTGTTTATTTGAGGATATTAATGTGTTGTCCAGGTCTAATGGCGAAGGACCGCTCTGGTGATCGGTGCCACAGGTTTCGGGTTCAAGTCTATGCGGTGTCATAAATGTTTGCAGTAGGTCTCAATCCACATTTAACTATAGGTTTCACTCTAATATGACTGTTACGCTTAGAGCATACAAACCTATCCAGTAAAAAATCTCCTATCTGGAAATATGCCAGTAGGCAAACGGCTTCGCCCACCATGGAACTGTTGCGCCAATGAAGAAGAAAAATTTGATATTTTATACACCATCTATTTGAACGTTTTAAGTTTTGTCAAACGTTTTGTAGTTGATTTGAATTTATGTAGCATAATTATTACAAGAAACACCATCCAAAATCAAAATCCACCAAACAAACACCATCCCATGGACAACAGACACAATCAATGAAGAATGATAATATTCCGACAACAACACTCAACTTTATTGAACTGCAAAAGTTTTTCAATACATGATAAAAAGTTTTTAAAAAATCAAGAAAAATAATTTTTTCTGGATTTTTATCAACTCGTTTTGCCATTTCACCTCGATGCACACAGAAGGAACGAGCATTAAAACGCGCATTCCATCCTTCCCAACCAATTACTGTCGTTCCAACTCACAGGTGTGTCGTTCTGAAATCAGAATATCCGCAGCAAAACAAAATACGGAGTTATGGTGATAAAGTCCCAAAGCTGCAATCGACATTAAGGTGGGGAAAAAAAGCTTCTCTGGAAACTGTTTGATAGGTTACTCACTGTAACCGCGAAGTTCTAAGGCTGCTTTGATTTTCCGCACTAATCCATAAATCGCGTGTCATTATTGCTTTCTGAATCATTCCGCAGAACAGAAATTGAATCCGATGAAACCCCTTTTTTTCTTTTCTTTTTTTTTTTTTTTTTTTTTTGTTGTTGCTCCGATTTCGTGTGTTCGATGGATTTCAGAGAAGACGTTTTTTATTCCGTTTTATGGTCTGATTGAACTTCGGGCGATTTTCTTTTTATTTTCTCGAAGCGTAATGAATAAAACAACTGTTTAAAATAAACTACGGATGAATTATTTGTCATTCTAAGATTGTTTTTACTGAAGACTGAAAGTAGGAACAAATATAGTTGTAAATTTATAATAAATTTGATCTTACTTTTGGTAACATTTATTTGTTCTTTAATGTGAAAAATATAGCTTTTATCAGGTTTAAGTCTGGTTATGACCATGAAATTAAAAACTTTATTAGGCGTAAGAATTCAAAAATTTTATTATGTTTTGGGATCTAAAACATGATTATGACTATGAAATCCAAAATATGTTTAGAATTATGAAATTAAATACATGATAGGGCTTTGAAATAAATATATTCGTAAGGTCTATGAAATAAAAATATCTATTATGGACATAAGATAAAAACTTAGTTAGCTCCATGCCATGTGACATTTGGTAAAGATCATGACATGAGAGAGAGAGAGACAGCCAGAAGAAATTAAATTGGACAGATTAATCTTAGCCTCTTAAACAAGGAAATAATCGCTGGTGTATATGAAACAGTTGCGAAGAATGTAGCTTGAAAGTCAATAAAGATAACTACTTTTTATTAAGATTAGTAGTCAAGTCTATTATAATGAACATTGAGACAGAGAAAAAATTCAGAAATCATGTATTTCTAATAAACAAGGTATGGCATGTAAATAATACTATAAATTAATTTAAATGCAAAAATGTTTTTATTCTAAGTATTATGGAGACCAATAACTGTTTTTTCATTGTTAAATACCTAATGCAAAATAAAAAAAAATTCCACAAGCTTGTACATGAGTTCTCAAGAGGATGAATAAAACAAAAAATAATAAATCAATCGAATGTCGTAGATCACCATTTTATAAGCTTACAGTCTTTATCTTAAATATTATAGAAAATTTACTGAAGCAGACAGAATCCATTATTTGCTCCGAATCAACAGAAGAGCAGATGGAATTGATCCTCCGGTAAATGTCCTCCGCCGCAGTCAATTGAGACGCCTCCTCAAAGATCTCACACGAATCTCGTTCTTCGTATTGACATTTCTCTCCAAAGCACACCGCGGAAGAATTTTGAATCGAATTCCTGACAGCTATTGCCTTCCCCATGTCGTCGTCCCCCCCCTTTCCCCCATCCAGTCAGATTCAAAATCGTGAGGAATTCCCATGTGAGTGACACAAGAGTGTCTTTTTATTTATTCTCTCATAATTTATTATTAATTAATTACTGAAATCAATCTAGGTCAATATATGACTGAATATCAGAATGAGCCAAAATTTTAATGTAGAATTTGAACTTTATTTTAATCTCTTGATATTTTTTTAAACTTCTGAAGAATAAAACTCCCTGATTTTCTTTTTAATCTCTGGTGGACAAAATTCAATCAAGAAACAAATTTTTTTTTTAACCACGAAAACTTAAAGTTGACAGAACTATTAAATAAATTCAAATATTTCTTTGGGAATTATTAAACAACTATTATGAAAAAACCTTCAAATGCTCTTTTTAGTTCCATACTAAAAAACGAAACTACTGCGATAAATTATTTCAATGCATATCATTGAATTCAATTTGAAGGATCTTTATTGTTTTTCATTTATATCGCTTACAGCAGAAAAATATAAAGAAAGGAGATAGTTGAGGAAAGGACCATTTATCATGCAAGCGGTGTAAAAATTTTCGCGAGAGTACCTTCGTAAATATTTAAGCTCGCAGCTGTCTGGCTTGACTAATCTCCCTTTCTTTTGAAGGATTAAACGTCCCTTCCCGCGGGTTTAATCCGTTTTGGTAAATGAATCACCCTTCGTTCGAATCATCGTGATGGATGGTGGATGTTCTCTTTCGAATCCCATTAACGCCACTCCCTAATTTTCTCCCATTCCTCACAAGATCAAAGAGGCGGGAAAATTACGCCTCTCAACAAGGCATTGGAAATATATCACTGCTCTTGAATCTCGTGTTTACGAAGGGATAAAGCAAATATTAGCTCATTTCTGTAGTAATTTAAAATTAAAAGAGGATTCTGAATTCAACATTTTGAACTCCGATAACTGAAGATATTTAGAATGTATTGATAAAACATTTTTGGCACCACTTTGCCACAATTAAACTGTCAATAAAGCTGTCCTGGTTTATTGTGTGGTATGATCTTTTATAATATGCGCTCTACTTTATATCAAAAATTAATTGAGACTTAGATGGAAGACATTGCTCACTGCTCATCACTCCTTAAATTAGGAACATTTTGGAACAGGGTATTTTGGACAAACTTCGTGAAAAAGTTGTAGCAGAGTTTACATTTGCGGTGGGCCATGATTTTTGCAAAGCCATCTGCGCCACATTGGCATTTTTGTTAACCCAAATTGTCCACTATGTGGGAAGACGAGATCATGGACAGACACTATATACAAACAGCCCAGTTTTGCATGGGGACTCAAGGTGAAAAGATATTTAGATGCTAGAATTTTGTTTACGAGACATTGATTTTTTTCTCTTATTGTTTACTTATTCTTTTCTTGCTTACACTGTTTTGGTCTCATAAGAGTTTTTCATTTTCTCTTTCGATGGGGAATAAAAAATAATAATAATATGTGGCCTTCTTACTATAAAAATAGAAAGACATTCTATCATACTCAAACTCGTATGCCATACTCAGTACTGTTCTCACTCATACAAATAATAAGAAAAGATAAATCAACAAAGTATAAATCCTTTAAAATCTCGACTTAATCATAGAAGACTGTTCCAAGGTTCAGAATTTAACAGGATTTTTTTTTGCTGTGGTGGTGGTATACATCAATGGACCTTATGTCTTTTCTCAGAATTTATACAATGATACTTAGAATCATACAGAGGACTCAAATGATGAAAACTCTTTGAAGACATATGTGAGGAAGAAATATTTCAAGATAAGTGAAGTGCAAATAAGTTCTCACAAGTTCTATGTTAGGATGTAATCCTCTATATATTTTGGTGCGTAGTTTAACAATCTTGTTGTTCCCTATTTTTAAAATATGCAATGCCGAATTCATTCATCATGCATTGTCCTTTTTTAAAGGACAATAAATTTCAATGAATTAAAATATTTATTTGTTACTTCATTTTATTATTAGAAATTATTTTGTGTTCTTTATTCCTCCTAATTTCAGTTAGTTTTTTCCATTTAGAACATCATATTTCTTCATCCTATTCCTTCTTTCCAGCTTATTGCTGAAAGAAGGTATGGTGATGCAGGAGTACTGAGGAGGATCATTCCTATCCACCGCAGTGGAAGCAAACAAGATCATCCTCATCTCCCAACCCAGTCCTTTTTTTCCTACCTCTCCTCCCCCAAACCATAGATCTTCTTCTCCCGTCCTGTGTATTTTTTGCGCTAATTCCCAGGCACCCATTGTTGTGTGGGAGGCGAGTTGATCTGTCACCGTGAATGATAACCGTGGGGGAATGGGGAAATGAAAAAGAAGTCTTCTGCCCATTAGTCCATGACACTTTTTCGCTCTTCCTTTCATGTGCAAAGAATACGTTTGTTCTCCTCCCTTCGCCATTGTGCCTGATAAATAGAAGGAAAAAGGAGGTTGCATTTGCACTCTATCTCCCTCAACGAGAAAGTTTACCCAACATTTATGGCTCCATTTTTTCAACTAATTTATTTATCTCTCTCATTATTATTATCTCACTTATTATTAATATTATTTATTTTTATCTCTTTTTCTACAAATTTCTACTAGAATATCCTTACATGCAATTTTGTTAAATGCTTTTAAGGGGTAGAAGCATTTATCAAAAGTACTTACAAAGAATATTCTAATAGAAATTTTATTATCACTTTTGGCTCAATGGTAAAAGGTAGCCACATAAAATTATTGTAGAATCAATAAACCTTTATTAAAAGTACTTATAAGGGATATTGAAATAGAAATTCTATGATCACTTTTGACTCAGTGCTAAAAAAGTAACGACTTATAACTACTTTAGAGTCAATGAAACAGTCAAGTTTTCTTTATGGAATGAATGATGAATTGAAAATGATTGGCATATATCTCTGTCCTTATCTTTATTCTCATCTCTTTTTTCTACAAAATACATATCTACTAGAATAAGCTTACATGCAATTTTGATAAATGCTTATAAGGGATATTAACATTTATTTGAAGTACTGATAAGGGATATTAATATTTATTAAAAGTACTTAAAGGCATATTCTAGTAGATATTCGGTTATCACTTTTGGCTGATGTTAAAAGGTAGCGACATAAAAATTATTTCAGAGTCAATCTTTAAAACAGTCAGATATTCTTTATGCAGAATAATTGAAAATGATTGTGACAAACTATATTTAATTAAACATGTCTCTAGTTACTAATATCGGTTCCCTATAAATTCTAATTTACAAAAAAGGTTATATTGACTTATCATATCCCCATGAAGTATTGTCAGGGAATGTGGATCTAGTCTGGCGAGGGTCTGCTACAAAAATTGTAACGTGTAGTAATAAAATTTATGAGTTATTTCATTACTGAGTGTAAATTTTCTTTTTTTATGGCAACTAGTTTCTCACTCTTTATCGTTATTAACTCTTTTTCTACAAAGTAAATTTCTACTAGAATACTTATTATGCAATTTTGCTATGCTAATTTCTATAATAATAAATGCTTATAAGGGATATTAACATTTGTCAAAAGTACTTATAATGGATATTCTAGTAGAAATTCAATTATTTATCAATTATTTTAGAATCAATAAAACCTTTATTAAAAGTACTTATAAGAGATATTCAAATAGAAATTCAACTATCACTTTTGTCTCAGTGCTAAAAAGGTAGCACCATAAAACTATTTTTTAGAGTCAATCTATAAAACAGTCAAGTTTTTTATACAGAATAATTGAAAATGTCTGACATATATCTCTCATTATCGTTATTCATATCTATTTTTTTCTGCAAAGTAAATTTCTACTGGAATATCCTTACATGTAATTCTGATAAATGCTTATAAGGAATATAAAATATTTATTAAAAATACTTAAAAGAGATATTCTAGTAGAAATTGATTATCACTTCTGACACAATGTTAAAAAGTAATAACATAAAATTATCTTAGAAAGTCCAATCTATGAAACACTCAGAGTCTCTTTATGCATGTTAATTGAAAATGATTGACACCATTGTAACAATAACTTGTTCATTTCCTCTAATCTTCTCTCGCTTTGCCTCTGGTCATATTCGATGCTTGTCCTTCAACAGTAAAGTCAACGCTTTCCCCAGCAAGGTTTCTGTACTAGACCAGTTGAGTTAGCCAACAACAATAAAAAATAAGTCAAGATTTCTTCATGCAGAATAATTGAAAATGATTGACAGCATTATAACAATAACTTGTTCTTTTCCATAATACAAAAATCTAATATACCATACTAAAAATATACAATGGAGAAGAATTTGCCATCATAATAGTTAATCTTATGTCATCATAATATTATGATGACATAAGATGAAGGATACTGTAAATATTTCTTCCATGGCTTATAAATATTCCTCTGAGTCCAACAGTCATATAAATTGTATCATATCTCACTATATTTGATGAAATGTGTCTCTAGTTGCTAATATTGGTTCCCTATAAACGCTAATCTACAAAACAAAGGATACACATATTGTCTTATCATATCCCCATAAAAGTATGGTAAAGGAAGATATGCTACAACAATTGCAAGGTACGGTAATAAAATTCTAAGCGTTATTTCATTGTAGCATATATTCTTTTTATTGCAGCTAGTTTCTAATTTGTTATCGTTATTTTTATCTCTTCTTCTATAAAGCACATTTCTACTAAAAATATCCCTTGTAACGATTTTTGATAAATATTCTTCATTAACAAGGCAACATTTAATAATTTTAGAATTAAACTAATCGCTAAGTTAATTGCAACTCAAATTTACTAACCTAACATTTATTATACTGTACACTTTTCGAAAATTTCTATGGGAATAATGTGTAACAAATTATTCTAGAGTGAGGATATCGTTTAAACGTCCAATTAACCTAATAATAATAATAATTTTCACCACAATTTACATTCCAAAGAAGACTGTCTACAATTTAAAGTTCATATTTATTACAAACATATATTCTTAGACATTTACTCTTTCTTTTTTTGTTATATTTAATAACCAAATTAAGTGAGGGCGGTAACTCCTCTTTGAACTCGAATCTTTCCCTCTCATGTAGCTTTGAGATGCAATCTGCGCTCCCTTTATTTTCAATGTGGAATTTACACTAAAACTTTCGAAACATTTGTTTAAATTGTAACAAAATCTGTAAAAACATTATCTAATAATCTATTAATAGAAATTACACTGTGTGGAAGAAAGTGATGGGACACGACACTATAACGACATAAACCCATATTTATTAAAATTAATGGGAGGTAGGGCCTCCTTCGGTCATGATCACAGCTGCAACCCTTCTGGGCATGCCTTCCACTAAATTAGCCACAGTGGCAAGAGGAATTTCCTTCCAAATGTTTAACAGGAAGTTCCATAGTTCGAGGCTTGCTTTTTGGGGAGTGGGTGCAGGTCCTCAACCGACGATCCAATTCGTCGAGAGATGTTCAATTGGGTTAAGATCAGGGCTCTGCGGACTCCATGCGTTTAACGTTGTTGTTCACATAGCAATCAAGAGTCCTCCTTGCAACATGGCATGTTGCGTTGCCGTCTTGATACCAGCAATCATCCATACCGTTCGTTGTATCACGAGTATCTATCGGCATTCATCGCACCATCAACCTTCACCAGTGGGCCAGCCCCATACCAGTCAAACATCCTCCTCCACCACCAAGCTTTTACAGTTGGGACTACTGTACTCGAAGCAAAAGGCGTTCTTCTGGTAGAAACGCCATACCCAAACACGTCCATCGGAACGGAAAAGGGTAAATCGGGACTCTCATCACTCCAAAGGACGCGTTTCCAGTCATCCAAGAGTCCAAGCATACGGTGGTCTTTGGCCCATCGAAGGCGCACTTTCTTGTTGGTTTTCGTAATCAAAGCGCTTATGGGCCGCCGGACGTCCAGTGTAATCCCAATCTTATGGGCCTCGATACGAAGAGTCTTGGTCGAAACGGCCACACCTGAGGCTTGTCTAAACTCATTAGCGATGTTATCAATGGATGTTCGACGGTTACTTCGAATCTCCCTGCCGAGCACCCGCCGGTCCCTGCTGAGTGAGAACTGTGAGGTCGTCCACTTCGGGGTTTGCTCTGACAGTGTCCCTCTGTCTTGTAGCAGACACACAACACGTGCCGGCAGTTGATTTTTGCAGCAGTTACGGAGACGGGATATATCCCCTAATTGACACCTTGGCAAGATGCAATCCAACCAACACACCTCTTCATGAACTCAGACAACTCTTCCCGTGGCGGCATCTTGACAAAAAACAACTCTAGTCGACTCCACAGAGTATTTATAGGATATGTTTGACACGTGATACCTATTATTGCGCATGTGTCAGCTGTATTGTCGACTTTTCTTTCGAGGGTGTCCCGTCACTTTCTTCAGATAGTGTATTTTATAATTACTTCACATTTATTCCAACAACACATTTAACACTTTTCATTTTGCCTTGCATTTTTTTAAAAATATATATTATTATGATGTATATCATAATATCGATCTTATAAAGTATCTCATATGTGTCTTTTAACGAATCTCTGAATCCGAAATGTTAAAAATATAATGATGTAGTTAATCCTTACCATTTCTATATGTTTAATGAGGAATTTTCTTAAAACTTTGAAAGTTTTTTCGTAGCATTTGTTTAAATTGAAAATCAAAAATAATTTATAACTAATTATCTACTAATAGAAATTATCTCATAAGTACTTCTAATTTATTTTCAATGATTCATCTAAAACTTTTAATTTCACCCTATATTTTTTTAAAAAGATTTTATTATAATGTGTGTCTCATATTATTTCTCATATAAAGTATCTCATATGTGTCTTTTAGGGAGTCTCTGTATTTGAAGTGCTAAAAGGGTTTTCTTTTCCAGTTTACCATGAGATCCAGAAAAAAATAGTAAAAAATAATGAGAATGAATTATCGGTTGATTTTTATCTAATATTATGCCTGTTACAGTCTTAAAACTTGTTTGTTACGGGAAAATCAAGAATTTAGCTTATGAGTTCCAATCTAGATTAAAAATAAATATAGAACTTTAATAGTGTTTCCAAACTGGTTTATATAAACTGTTAGGTTTTTAATTATATATAATTTAATTAATTATTTAACTGATCATATTAATTAATAAATTTTTCTTTTCAATGTGTAAATAATGTTTATAATGTAAATGTAATGTAAATCATTTTTTAATTTTTATATTGTTAATTAAAGAGAGGAACTTCTTTTACCTTCTTAAGTCTGGATGATTATCTATTGTAATAATTACCATTTATAGTAAAGCATTTATTTACAATTGCTTCCAATCTTTTATAAAATCAACACTATAATATTAAAAAAACTATATTCGTTCATTAATTCAGCCAAGATTGATTTATAATGAGTTTCAGAATCTCGAAATGCTAAAGAATCAGTCTGAGCAGCCTGTTACGACTCAGAGAAGTAATAGAAAAATAATGAGAATGAGCTGTTAGAATTTTTTTTTAATCTAATCTTAATTAAATATAATTTATCTAATTTTAATTAAATGTCAATGTAATTTTGTGCCTGTTACACCATCAACAAAAAGTATCAACTTTTCTTTTCCATTTTCCTTCTATAGCTTCTTAAATTACAGAAATTTTCTTCTTCTTTGAATAGATAGAAAATACCTCATATGAGCTGAATTCTGGGAAAATACACACCATAAATACCTTTTTTAACATAAATATATTTTTTCCTTTTAAATGTATAACATTATAGATTGTCTTGTGCATTATTATTATTAATTTGATATTATCTTCGTTCATTCTTATGTGATATGTGCATCGTCAAAAGTTTAAATCATGTTTTTCGCAAACAAAACTGAAAATCACATTTTTACAGTTTAAATTATTACACTTCATTGTTTCCTTTACATTTATTGTACTATAGATTGAACGATAGAAAAAATCAATTTCAAAAAAGTTGAAAATTCTACTCATTTAGCAGGATTTTTGTCTGTGTTAGTAGTATATGTTCCTTTTGTTGTTCCATCATTCAACTTGAAACCTTAAAAAACTAGTTTAACTTCCTAAAACTTTGCCTTTCTTTATAATGATCCTCAAATGGAATCAAACAATTTAACGGCAAATCAATTAAATATTAAAGGAATTTTGAAAATGGATTTAAGAATTATATTACTTATTATTAAAAGAATTAAAAATAATTATATTATTTATTATTTATATATTTTTATTTATTTTTCTGCACATTTATTTAAATATTACACCGTAATGTAAATTTAATCAGACATGATGAAGTTATTTAAATTACGTCAAAAACGATTCATTAATAATAAATTTATTTGTTCATGAAGATATATTGCAAATTGAACCATTTTATTAAAAAAGATTTCATTTAAAACATATATTACGTCTCCTTCCTATTATGTTCCATATATAGATACATTCATTGCAATTTTTCAAATCCTATAAAAGTTTGTAATTTTTTTATCTTAGATTTTAATTATTTAGAGTGGATTTTTATTTATCTTAGATTATAACATTTATATCTTCCCATATTTAAAACACAGTTGTTGAACAAACCACATTTTTTTCTCTACATATAATTCCAATTAGTTTTCCCATTTAGAACATCATCATATTTTTTCATCCAATGCCTTCTTTCCAGCTTATTGTAGAAAAGAAGAAATAGGAGTTTCCATAAGGTGATACGAACTTAACACTGAATACGATATGATGAGTGAAGGAGTACTGAGGGAGAATTATTCATATCCCCAGCAGTAGAAGCAAACAAGATCATCCTCATCTCCCAACCTTTCTTTCCCTCCTACTCCCAAACATAGATCTTCTGTGTGTTTTTTTGCGCTAATTTACAGCCTCCCATTGTTGTGTGGGAGACGAGTTTATCTGTCACCGTGACTGTTAGCCGTGGCCAAGAGGGAAGGATGGATAAAGGGTCTTCTGCCCATTAGTCCATAACACATTTTCGCTTTCCTTTATGTTCAAAGAATATGTTTGTCTTACCTTTTCGCCATTGTGCCTGATACATAGAAGGGAAAAGGAAGATGCATTTGCACTCTATCTCTATCTCAACGAAAAAGTTTGGCCAACATTTATGGCTTCATTTTTCTCAACTCATTTATTTATCTCTTCTTATTATTACTAACTCTCTTATTATTCCCCCTTATTTATTTCTATCTCTTTTTCTACAAAATAAATTTCTTACCAGAATATTCCTTACATCCAATTTGATAAATGCTTATAAGGGGTATAAAAATTTATCAAAATTACTTATAAGGATTAATCTAATAGAAACTTTGTTTTCGCTTTTGACTCAATGCTAAAAGGGGTACTCACATAAAATTATTTTAGAGTCAGGCATTTATCAAAAGTACTTATATGAATATGTTGTTGTTTTAATGTATCTGGAAATACACAAACAGTTAATCTTTATGCTATAAGCAAAGGCTGCACTGCTGTTATTCATTTAACACTACCCAGCAGAAGCAAGTGCAGCTTGAAGATGTGCCACGAACGCGAGTAACACTACCCCTTATAAGGAATATTCTAATAGAAATTTTTCTATAACTTTTGACTCAATGTTAAAAAAAGGCAGCCACATAAAAAATTATTTTACAGCCAATAAAGCATTAATGAAAAGTACTTATAAGGACATTGTAGTAGAAATTGATTATCACTTTTGACTCAATGTTAAAAAGTTAGCAACCTAAAAATTATTTTAGAGCCAATCTATGAAAACAGTCCTTGGTTTCTATATGCAGAATAATTGTAAATGATAGAAACGATTGTAACAATAACTTGATCATTTACATAATACAAAAATCTAATATAAAGTGATGGAGAAGAATTGCCATCATAATAGTTTTAATGTCCTCATGGCATAAGACGAAGGATGTAGTAAATATTGCTTTCATATCTTTACAAATATTCCAACAGTCTTATAAAATGGTATCCTGTATCACACTATATTTGATAAAATATGTCTCTAGTTGCTAATATCGATTCCCTATAAATTATAATCTATTAAAAAAAGATATATTGATCTTATCCTATTCCCATAACGTGCTGAGGCATGTATATCCAGCATGAAGGGGTCTGGGTTACAACAATTGTAAGATGTAGTAATAACATTCTAAGTATTATTTTATTAATGAATATAAACTTTCTTTTATAGCTGAGTTTTTCACACTATTATTATTTTTTTATCTCTTTTTTCTATAAAATAAATTTTTACTAGAATATCTTTACATGCAATTCTGATAAAGGCTTATGAGGGGTATAAGATTTATCAAAAGTACTTTATAAGGGATATTCTAGTAGATATTCGATTATCACTTTTAACTCAATGTTAAAAAGGTAGCGACTTAAAATTAGTTTAGACTCAATCTATGAAACAGTCAGGTCTTCTTTTTGCAGAATAATTCAAAATGACTGACTATATTAAAAACAATAACTTATTATTTTACATAATACAAAAATCAAATATACAGTGATGTTGAAGGATTGCCTTCCAATTGTTTTAATGTTATCATGACATAAGATGAAGGATATAATAAATATTTCTTTCATGTCTTACAGATTGCAGAGTCCAACAGTCATAATAATGGTATCCTACATCCCACTATATTTGATGAAACGTGTCTCTAGTTACTAATATCGGTTCCCTCTAAATGCTAATCTACAAAAAAGAATACACATATTGCCTTTTATATCCCCACAAAGTACTGTCGTGGAACGTGTATTCAGTATGGATGGGGTCTGCTACAACAATTGTAATGTATGATAATAAAATTCTAGACATGATTTTATTGTTGCGTATAAATTGTCTTTTTATTGCAACTAGTTTCTTGACTCTTAATATTTTTATCTCATTATTATTATTTAATATTTAAGAGATAAAAAGAAATATTTTTATCTCTTCTTCTATAAAGCAAATTTCTACTAGAATATCATCCAATTTTTGATAAGGGATTATAAGGAGTATTAGCATTTATCAAAAGTATTTATAAGGGACAGTCTAGTAGAAATTTGATTATCACATTTGATTCAATGTTAAAAACTAGCAACATATAATTATCTTACAGCTCATGTATGAAACAGTTATATTTTTTTATGCAAAATAATTGAAAATGATTGACACAATTTGTAGCAATACCTTGTTTCTTTGCATAATACAAAAATCTAATGTACAGTAAAAGGAGAAGTATTTTCATCATAAAAGCTTTAGTATTATAAGATTAAGGATGGAGCAAATATTTCTTTTATGTCTTACAAATAATCTTTTGAGACCAATAGTGATATAAATGGTATCTTATATCGCACGTTATTTTGTGAAACATGTATCTAGTTACTAATATCTAAATACTAATCTACAAAAAAAAGACAAGCATATTGCCTTATCATATCCTCATAAAGTAATGTAGAGGAATGTGTATCCAGTACGGAGGATAGGAGATCTGTTACAACAATTGTAAGGTACGGTAATAAAATTCTAAGCATTGTTTTATTGTTGCGTATAAGCTTTCTGTTTTTATTGCAAATAATTTCTCTTTCTTTATCGTTATTTTTTATCTCTTCTTCTACAAAGTAAATTTCTACTAAAATATAACGTATAAGTACTTTGAAAAATATTTTAATAAGGTAGCAATATATAATAATTTAATAGTAAACTAATTGTTATTAAATTATCTCTAAATTTACTAACCGAGCATTTCTTGCATGGTACACTTTCCGCTAAATTTAATGGGAATAATGGAAAACGTAAACTGTTCTAGAGTAAGGATATCATTTAAGCGTCCAATTAACCAAAAGGAATCTGTTACAGTAATAATGGTATACAATTTACATTCCATATGGAGACTGTTTATAATTTACAGTGCATATTATGACAGAGTCTTAGTCCTTCCAGTTTTCTTGATTTCTTTTTTCGTTGTATTCAACCTATCAAATTAAGTGATGACGAGTTTTGAACTCGAATTCTAATGCAATCCATGCTCTAACTAACCAAGACTGAAGGAAACCGAAGGTATATTGCCTTGATATTTTTATGAAAGATTTTTCAATAAATGTTGAGAAATAATTAGATAAAAACTGTATGACTAAGCCTGCCCAACTTCATTATTAATCACATTGGTGATTTTAAATACAGCTGGCTACTGGTGACACCATTTAAACTATTGTTAAAAACACACAGCTTAATAATGAAGCTTCCTTTTTAGTGACTTAAACGATTCTCCAAGTAAGTTGATACAGAGAGAGGGAGAGATAAGGTTTTATCACATTAAATCAGAGAAAGAGTGACCGTTATGGGGATTTTAGCGTGCTTGTCTCAAAAGAAGCCTTACAATGAATGGGTATTATGAGTTCCATATTTTCAATGGAGGTATTATCACCTGGAAAATTTAAGCAAGATATTCTCGCACTTGCACGTCCATTGGTTAAGACTTCGTTTTTATGAACAATAATACTAGGCCTCGTTGAATATGATGTTGAAAAGCTTCTAGAAAGAGAAACATCACCAGAATGTATGGGTTACCATACTCCCCTGATTAAATCCTATAAACATGGGCCGTATGCTTAGAATAGACGCTTTTTGGCATTGTCATTAATCCTCCAACTGAAACTGATGTTTTATTGAAGAAGAGCGTTACATCCATAACTGTTGAATAATCTGGAGTTGAGCATGAAGAGAGGGTACCATTTCAGTTAAGGAATGTCATGTACCTTGCTAAGAGACATTGCTTGTTGTTATACCTCTTCGTACGCCAAGCATTTATAACAGCTGTATTATTTTGATAAAACCTTCCATATTAGATTCAATTATGATTCATATTATTCCGATTTATTTAATTATGAGTTCGATTGATTTTTAGATTAATGCGTTTCCTTCGTCTTCTAAGTAAAAACATTTCATATAATATTCTGAATTTCATGTCTCTCAGAGGTTTTCTTACGGAGTTACAGTAAAAAATAATTTTTTTTTAATAAGTTTTGCTCACCAGTTTAATTAGGCATCAAAGAATTGTTTGACGAACAGTTAATTATAATCAATCTCAAAGAAAATAAAGTCTGATGGATTCATCTATCGAACACTAAAAAGAAAATTCGCGTGAATAAGCTGTTGGATAACTTTTCGAAAGTTTGGGGTTGAAGAAGATTTTGTCCTGGAGGCGGAATGGGTGGCGTGGAGAAGGAAAATGTTTTGGGCATCCTATCATCCTCGAAAATAAAATTCCATCAATCGCTGTCCGCTTTTTTTTTTTTTCCATGCCATCTAACAGTTAGAAAAGCAAACTTTTATCATGGAATCTGGGGTGAGGTTTTTGGAGTAAAAAGGAATATCTTCGACAACCTTTTGGAAAAGTGAGCGATAGGAAAATGCTTTTAAAAAATAAACAGAAATCGATTTATCAGACTATTTCAGATGTACGGTAAAAGATAACGTGCGATTGTCACTCTGCATTTATTTGAATGCGTGACATCGTTATTCGAACATTGCTTTTTGTGAAAAATTAAAAATACTGGAAAAAGAGAAAATCTTAATTATTGCATTTCAAAATGTATTACATTGTACTTAAGGAAAAGCAATATCTGTGTTTAATTTTAAAATTTATAAAATGAAATGAATAATTTAATTATTTTTACATGGAGAACATAATTTCAATAGTGCAACTAAATTAGATAGGTCTGATGGCCGATGTCTGGCGCTGAGTGCCACATGCTTTAGGATCGAGTCCCGGTGGTACCATGGATGCTGTAGATGTTGCCGAAATCCGCATAAAACAATAAGTGCCGTTCTAATATGACTGTTGGGGGCATGGCTGCTACTATTACTACACGACACCACATCACAGTGCCTAAGCTAAGTTGTTCTTATACAGTTTGGGAATGATGAGGGTGAAAAGACTCTCGGCCCTTCAGACCCCCACTGATAAGACTTGTTTTTATGGAAGATAATTCTGCTCTTCGAACTTAATGTTGAGAATATTCTAGTAAGTGAAAGCATCACAAGAATGGATTGGCCACCGTACCCTCCTGATTAAATCCCATAGACATGTGAGCAATTTGGCATAGTACATGCAATTTGACACGAATGTATATGTTGAAAATCGTCCAACTCAAACTGAAGCTTACTGTAGAATGGGCATTCTTACATCCACAATTGCTGTATAACCTGGTATTGAGTATGAAGAGATGGTGCATTTCAATTAAGAGATGTCATATCCCTTACTAAGGGACATGTATTCGTTACCCTACTTCTTCGTAAGGCAAGCATCTGTACCAACCGTGCTCTTTCCTATAAAGCATTTATATATAGATTCCACATTGCATGTGTTCTATTCATTTTTGCATTGTGAGTGTCTTCTTCTTCCTCTACGTAAAAATACTTTCTGTGATATTCTGTATTTCCTGTCTCCCATGGACTTCCTCCATCAAAACGCTAAAAAGAATATTTGGTGTGTGTGAATAAGCTGTTGAATAGATTCCTTTGATTAAAACATCGCTTTATGAACTACAATGCTAGTCCTCGTAGAACTTGATGTTGAGAATATTCCAGTAAGTGAAAGCATCACCAGAAAGGGTTCCCCAGTATACTTCCTGATTAAATCTCCTGGACATGTGTGGTATACTTTGAGTAGACGCCTTTCGGCACTAATGTATATATCGTTGTTCAGAACATTCAATAACTGAAACTCGTGTTTATTGAAGAATGGGCATTCTTGCATCCATAATTGTTGTATAACCTGGTATCGAGTATGAAGAGAAGGTACCATTTCAGTTAAAGGACGTCATATACCTTACTAAGAGAAACGTATTCGTTATCCTACCTCTTCGTAAGGCAAGCATCTATACCAACCATTAACTCTTCCTATAAAGCCTTTAGTAATAGTTTCCACATTGCATGTGTTCTATTCATTTTTGCATTAAAAGTGTCTTCTTCTTCCTCTACGTAAAAATACTATCTATGATATTCTGTATTTCCTGTCTCCCATGGACTTGCTTTGTTGTGGAGTTGCAGTAAAAATTAAAATAAAAATAAAAAAATATAAAAATAAATTTAAAAAACAAAAATTTAGTGGTTTCTTCGCCAGTGTAATTAAACGTCAAACAATTGTTTGGCGAACAGTTAATTGTAATCAATCTTAAAATGAAGTCTGATGAATTCATCCATCAAACTCTAAAGAATATTTGGGGCTTGTCTGATTAAGCTGTTGGACAGTTTTCCGAAGAGGTAGAAGAAGATGTGTCCTGGGGGCGGAATGGGATGACGTGGGGCGGATAAATTTTATGGCCGCCCCATTATTCTCGAAAATAAAATTCTCCATCGTCGCTGTTCGCTTTTTTTTTTAACACCATCAAACCATCAGAAAAGCAAACTTTTATCAGCCTTGAATCTAGGAGGGGAGTTTTTGGGAAAAAAAACCCCCGAATACTTTGGACAAACGTTTGGAAAAGTGAGCGGTGGAGCGATAGGAAAGTGTTTTTAAAAAATAAACAGAAATCGATTTATCAGAACCGACTATTTCTGATAGTGGGAAAAGATCACGTGCGTGTTTTCACTCTGCATTTATTTGAATGCATGCCATCGCTATTCGAACATTTCCTTTTGCGAAAAATAAGCTAAAAAATAAAAAGAAAAGAGAAAATCTTAATGATATCATTTCAAAATGTTTTACAGTGTAATTAATAAAAAACGATATCTGTGTTTATTTTTAATTAATGAAATGGAATGAACAATTTGATTCATTATATCTGAACAACATAATTTCAATAGTATAACTAAGTTAGACGGGCCTGATAGCTGTGTGACTAGCGATCTGGCGTTCGTCGCCACAGGCTTCAGATTCGAAATGGTGGTAATCTTAAAGGCAACCAACCCTGTTTTTATTTTCAACTCCACAGAAAGCATCTATTGCATGCAAAGATGCCACATTATTCGCTAATGTAAGCATTAAGCTGACATAATGGAGGTAGACAAGGATTAGGTTGGTGTTCTCCTGTTACATTGGAAACTTCACTTTTTATAAGAATTTTTTTTTTTTTTTAGTTGATAAAGGGGATTATTATATTAACAAAATCATAAAATAATTGGCAGGTCAGAATGAAAAAAATTATGATTAAGATTCAATTCAGTAATATGTCCCTTAATACAGCATCAGAATTAAGTATTGTTTCAATGTTAGTAAATCCAAAGCAAAAGCAAACTTTCATGTCTCAGATATGCAAATTTAGATTACTTAATTCTGTACTACCTCAAATATATTTTTTATTTTTATTTTTAACACTTAAAGTCTGCAACTAACAATTAAATAAACTTTTTCATTAATCGCTGCTAATTTTGAGCTAATAAAATTATATTTACTCCTTTACATCATTTCTAAAGAAAATGATTTTGGTAGCATTAGGTTAATGCATAATTTATTATTGAAATAAGAGGTAAAGGAAAATATAATTAACTCTCGTTAATCATGCCTAAGATATTTCCCATCCTTTTTAAGGAAAAAAATTCTACGTAATTTAGATAAAGTCGTCCAATACAAAAATTTCTTCGATATATTATTATTTTTCTTTTTTTCGAACGTAAGATATAACTAAAGACTACTCTATTATGAGTAATATTGACATTAATATTCAAAAATAATTTATATTACTATTTTATTTTAATGTCATTATTTTTCCTATTAAAATATTTCAAACTTTTGATCTTTTGAATATTATTTATATAGAGATGCTATAAAAAAACAGATAGGTATGACACTTTCGTATTATTTTTATAATACAATAAAACGACGACATTTTCTTAGATTGCAACAATTAACTATTAAATGTCATATAAATACAAAATGTTATAAAAAATTCTGCAATTAATTTCTTTGCAAGAAATTGAATCATATCTTACAACATGGTGGGTTCGAACCAATACATAACTAGAAGAAGCTTCTTTATCAGCTTCTAAAGAAACGCGAGCTAATACAAACAAACTAATGCCAATATAAATCAACCAATCAACTGTCAGGGAAGCTTATATAAACCAACCAACCAATAATGCAAAAATACACCAACTCCAGCCAATTAAAATTTAATAGGTATGAGCTGACTACTGGCAGATTTCGAGACCGGAGATTTTTTCGTTTCCCCCTGTGATGAGACTGTTTCGCCAATAAAAAGAAAATATTTTGATTATCTATGCACCATTTTAATAAATTACATATAGTTGACTTGAATATAATTCGCATTATTATTGCACAATCCCATGGACAACAGGCACAATCACGAAGAATGATAGTATTCCGACAACAACACTCAGCTTTATTGAACTGCAATGCAGTTTTCCATAGAGAATCAAAGTATCTTTAAACAAATCAAGAAAAAATATTTCTCCTGGATTTTAATGCTCAACTCGTTTTGAAAATCGAAAGCCATTTCACCTTCGATGCAGACAGAAGGAACGAGCATTAAAAATGCATTTCTATCCTTCCCTCAACCATTTTCTGTCATTCAGAAATTGGAATATCCGCAGCAAAACAAAATACGGAGCGGCAATAAACGTTCCCCAAAGCTGCAATCGACAGCGCTCATTAAGGTGAGGGAGGGAAAAAAAAAAAGCTTCTCCAGAAAGTCTGTTTTATATGTTACCTTAACTGTAACCGCGAAGTTCGAGGGGTGCTATTTTGGTTTTCCTCCGCAATAATCTATAACCGCGTTGTCGTTATTCCTTCCCGAATCATTCGGCAGAATAGGAATTGAATCCAATGAAACCTACTTTTTTTTTTTTTTTTTCTGTTCCGATTTTTCTTTCGTGTGTTTTACGGTCTGGTTGAACTTCGGGCGATATTCTTTTTTATTTTCTTCTATGCGTAAAGAACAAACAATTATTTAAAATAAACTATGAAGAATTTATTTGTCATTTTCAGATTATTTTTTACAGAAGATAAACAAATACAGTTGTAAATTTTAGATTATTCTGTAAGTACTCAGTTAAAATTTTATTTTGTTTTTTTAATGTAAAAATATAGCTCTTTTCTTTTAACAAATGTATATAATTTTTATACGAATTATATTATTTGCAAATTTCGAGAGTTACAAAAATTTCTACGTCATAAAAGCCATCCACATATTCATTATTGCTTCTCATCACCTTCAAGGTCTGTGGCACGGCAGCCCCATGAGTTATCAGCCCTACGCTCAATGCTCTACAGTCAATAGAGACTGTGACCTACTGTTTAAGTAGATTCTAAACCACTACAAACATCCATGGCCCCCCTCCTGCACTTGAACACGAAACCTGTGGCACTGAACTCCAAACCGCCAGACAAACAGCTGACGTTCGAGCCCCCTATGCAATCTGACTGTTGGACGTAGGGCTGACAACACTATCCTGCAAATAAAAACATCTCCTGTCTCGAACTCTGCCAGTAGGCACAAGTCTTGGCCTACTATGGGACTGTTATGTTTCAATGCAAAAAGAAGAATATGATAATCTATACACCATCTATTGAAACTTTTTAATAAATTAAATGTAACATACGTTGTTCATGAAATTAAATCGCATAATTATTACAACAAACAGGATCCTAGGGGACAGACACAATCAATGAAGAATAATAGCATTCCGGAAACAACACTCAGCTTTATTGAACTCCAATGTATTTTTTCCGTAGAGAATAAAAGTACTTTTAAAAAAAATCAAGA
Source organism: Caerostris extrusa (assembly GCA_021605095.1). NCBI lineage: Eukaryota > Metazoa > Arthropoda > Arachnida > Araneae > Araneidae > Caerostris > Caerostris extrusa. Next base: position 150,008 of record BPLR01000761.1, on the reverse strand, counting down.
AATAATATTTTTCCGGATTTTAATCCTCGACTCGTTTTGAAAAACGAAAGCCATTTCACCTTCGATGAACACAGATGGAACTACTAAAAAAAACGCATTCCCATCCTTCCACTCAGAAAAAAAAAATAGGGATCGGCAATAAATGTTCCCTAAACTGCAATCGACAGCGATCATTAAGGTGGGGGAGGGAAAAACTTCTCTAGAAATCTGTTTCATATGTGACTCTTAACTGTAACAGCCAAGTTCGAGGGGTGCTCTTTTGATGTTCCGCAATAATCTATAACAGCGTGTCGTTCTTCCTTTCCGAATCATTCCGCGGAACAGAAATTGAATCCAATGAAACCTCCTTTTTTATTTCTTTTGTTGCTGTTCCGATTTTCTTTCGTGGTTTTGAGAGACGACGTTTTATTTCGTTTTACGGTCTGATTGAACTTCGGGCGATTTTCTTTTTATTTGATTTTCTTGGATGCGTAAAGAACAAACGATTATTTAAAATAAAATATGGGAATTTTTTTATCATTCTGAAATTATATTTTACTGGTAACTGGAAGGATAAATAAATATAGTTGTGAAATTCAGATTAACCTGTAATTTGGAAAAATTTAATTTTTTTTTTAATATACAAAATACAGCTCACTCTCTTTTCACTATAAATTACATAATTTTTCATATGAATTATATTATTTGCAATTTCAGTAGCTCATAAAGAAACCATTTAGAAATTCAATATTGCTTCTCACCGTACTTAAAAACAATTGTTGAATTGTATTAATTTCTATTTCACCAATTGCATGATAGTTTATTTGAGGATGTAAATGTTTTGTCCTCATGGCCTTTAGCCTGAATTATATTATTTGAAATTTCGAGGTTACACAAAAATATGACTCCTGAATGAGTCATTCAGATATTCAATATTGCTTCTCATCATCATCAGTGGCGCAACAGCCCGTGGTGGCCATGACCGCCTGTTCGCTGGCAGATTCTGTCATTCCTACGCCCAACGCTCTACAGTCAAATGAGACTAGGAGCTATGGTTTAAAATGGATTCTGAACCCCTATATTCATCCATTGCACCTCCGGAAATCGATCCCAAAACCTGTCGCAAAGAGAGTCAGGGAGCTTGTCACTCGGCCATCAGGCCGGAATATTACTTTTCACCATACTTATAAAATACAATTGTTAAGTTATATCATTTGCAATTTCACCAACACATGGTGTTTTTTTGGGATGTTAAAGTATGGTCCGGGCCTTATTGTGAAAGACTAGCGCTCTGATGTTCTGTGCCACGGTTTGGGTTCAATTTCCCGAGGTGCCATGGGTGTTTGCAGTGGTTCCAGAATACACTTTAAATAGTAAGTTACCGGTCTAACATGACCTATGGACGTGATTAACAACCCTACCTCGTAAGAAGAAAACATTTCATGTTTCAAAATCTTCCTAGTAGGCAGGCGACCTTGGCCCACGATAGAGCTGTTTCTCAATGAAGAAGAAGGAGAATGTGTTAGCAGTCAGAATCAAAATTTAAAAAAAGAACTTTAGTATCTCAATTGGTATGGATTGCACTTTGGATGCCCACGCTAATTAAAAACGTGGACATCCGGTGTGAAATTTCTAGGATTTATGTCTTCTTCCATCCAAACAAAATAACTTTCCGGCAAATTAATCAAACATGCTCATTTCTGCAAATAGACACAAGAATTTTAATATCAACATCACTACTGGATTTTGAACTAAGTTGCCTATCTAAGAAGGCAATGTGCTGCTCCGTTCTACTGTGCCACTTCAAATCTTAACAAAATCATGGTTAGAGCCGTAAGATTAAACATTTGGTTATGGTTATGAGATCAGGGAAATTTTATAAGGGACTATGAGATCAAAACTTTAATCAGCTATGAGTTTAAAAAAAAAAACTTGGAAGGACCATGAAATTAAAGACTTTATTAAGCCTATGAAATCAAAGCTTTGTAATTGATAGAAACTTGGTTATGTACTATATATGAGATCTAAAACTTGGTTGTAAAATACTATATATGAGATCAAATGGAATTAGAGCCATGAAATTAAAAGCATGGTTAGGTCTTAAAAATAAAAAAAAAAAAATCGATAAGAGCTATGAAATAAAGTATCTAATTTGGACCATGAGATCAAAGCTTGGTTAGGGCTATTAGGTAAAAAATCTTACTTAGATCTATGGAATAACAAATTTAGTTAGGTTTATGCTATCAAACACTCACGTTTAAGGCCATGACACGAAATACTTAATTAGATCTACTATTTAGTTAACAGCTCTACGGTCATTTCTCTCACACTTTAAGCTAATTAGACCGACACCTACTGTTTAACGCGGGATTCCAAACCATTAACAAACATCCATGCCACACCTAGATTCGAACCTGAAGTCTGTCGTAAAAATTACCAGAGCAGAGAGCTGGCCAATTGGGCCATTAGATATGTCAGATCAAAAAACCTGGCTAAATCTATAAAATTACAAATTTGGTTAAATATAAGGATGGAACTCTGATATTTTTTTACATCCTGTTTTTATATAAATTACTACATAACTTAATTAAATAATATTTTTTTTTTAATTTTTATTTAGCTGATCAAATCGAACTATGCTTTTATTCAATAAATAATAAATTTCTATTTTTACTCTTCCTTTATTCTTAAAACATAAAGTAAATTATCCAAAGTATTTTTTCTCATGAAAAAAATGTCGACTGCTTAGACAAACCAAAAATTTTAAAAATAACATATAAATACCTATGACTACAGAAAACTAAATAAATTTATCCATTAAATAAATATTTTCCAATAATAACATAATAAATAATTTTCAAACAAATATCCAAATGAAATAAGACAGATCAAAAACGATTATTATCCCACAAAGTGTAATAATGCAAATTCCGGAAAAATGTTTCCGAAACTGCAGTTAAATTATTTCCATAACATATTGATTTAAAACAAAATTATCTTCTTTATACAAATATCATCTTTATTATTTGTCGTAATAGAAGAAGATTTGTGATATTTATTTCATAAAAATTCTACTTTTAGTGGCAACAAAATGGTATGAAACTAGAAATTTGTTATTTTTAATCTTTATTTTCCTTTAATCTTTCAAGCACCATTTTAGAAACAGAAATTGAATCCAAAGATATATTTTTCCATTTCTCCTCTTAAAAAAAAAATCCTCTATTAAAATATGAAAGGATATTTATTTTCGTTTAATTCTATGATTGAGTTGGGATCACCTTACAACAATTTTTTTTTTTCATTTCTAGGACATTTTTTCGCAGAAAAGAAAAGAATTAAATTGTATTTCGAATTTTATGATGTCTATATATTTCACAGAATGTTATCTAACCTATTTTTTAATTTTAAAATTTTTAGTTTCTCTTTTTTCAATCTTTAATTTAAGTTATTTAATTTGTAGAATAAATGTCTATTTTTTAATATAAAATTTATTGGTGATTGGTGACTATTTTATTACTTTGCAGATTTATCTAATACCCCACACGTTCAGCAAACAAGATTTTTTATCATAAATAAATATTTTATGGCATCTATACTGGTCTCAAATTGTTCAATTTTTAACTTAAATTCTTTTTATTTTTTTAATTATTGAACTTTTTATTTTTTATTACTTTTATCTATTCGAAGTATTAGCAATATTTTTTAAATTTGTAGAAATATTATTTTTATCACCTCTTAGCATTTTAAGCAATCTAAAATTAATTGTAATTATATATATATATTAATTAAAAGGAGGAGTTTAAGAGGTCTATATCCCCATTGGTACTCCGTAATCGGTACACCAGTTGCCAGAATAAGGCTCTCTACACACGCGAATACTCATACAACACACACACATATACACTCACGCATGGAACACAGTAGCATTAATTTTCCAATGTATCCATAATTATAATGTACTGAACTTGAAAACAATATAGTTCATTCTGTTATGCTTGCAATATATCTATATGATTCATTTTGATTGTTTTCATTAATTGGAATCTGAAGTGTAATTTGAAGACTAAATTTAGATGAAAATTCTAAATTTCCTTTTTTAAAATAAAGACCTATCAAAAAAAATTCAAGAAGCATATCGTTGTGCCTTGGCCATCGAAGAAAGGAAATATGTATTATGAAATGATTTTTTAATCTTTCTTTTCAGATATGAAGAGATCATATAATACCACAACAAGACCATCCCTAAAGATTCAAAAGTCCAATATTTTGAATCAATGTTCATCAAATTGATATTTGTATTCTTCAAAATAATATGTGAACTTTTGTTAACGAAATGATGTTTATGTAGGTCGATCTAATTTTATTTCATCAAACTGTAATGATTTTCACTATAAGAACTCTAGCAGCTTAATAAATTTAGCCACTTGGTAAAATTGTTTGAATTAAAGTCATAAAATCAAGTGCTGTACATGCTGTCAAATGTAAAAAGTCCATGGTTTTGACGAGCACAGAGGGCGAACATCTTTAATAGCTTTCATCCCAATGCGGGTGCAAGTGATCATTAAGAAAATCATATCCTGTCGACAGTCGGAAATTTGCTGTAAAATCTGCACGGAGCAAGTCCTTTTGGGATGGGTGATGAAACAAAAAGTATATTTCATATTTATCAGTTGAAAGAAGTTTGTAGAAGTTTGTTTTTAAGGGTCTGTCTATTTACTTCTCTACCTCGGAACTAAAACTGATGAAAAGATAAAGGAAATTAAGACTGTGATAATTTATAACCATTTTTGTCCAAGAGGTCGACCCATTCATCTCCAGGCACCCCACAATGGCTGGGAATCCACACAAAAATCAATCGGTCTAAAAAGAAATTTCATTGAAGACAGATTTATCTTACCACTTCAACAAGGAAGCTTAATCACTAGGCATATAAAAAGAGACCAGTTGCTAAGATTGCAGTTTGAGAAAGTCAATAAAGTACTGATTTATTAAGAATGGTAGTTAGGTCCATTATAATGAACATTGCTACTTAGTCTTCAAGAGAAAACATGTGGCTCCTAATAAACAAGTTATGGCATAGAAATAATACTATGAATTAATTAAATGCAAAAGAAGTTTTCTATATGGGCATTCATTACTTATTTTACTCAAGTTGCAGTGCCTTCATACAAAAAATTAATCAAATACGAGAGATCATGATAAGAATGAAACATCAGTAGAACGCAAATTTTTGATATACTGAAAGTTTAAGGATATCCGTCCAGAGAGAAAGGAATATGGAATGCATTAATTCTTCTGTAAAAATGAATAAATTTCACATTAGTCTTTAAAAGTAATCAACATGACATAATGGTAAAGTTTAAAAAAAACTGGGTTCGACTGTATGATATTCAGAAGTGAATTTATGTAATGCTGACTAAGTTAGAAAGTTTTGCCGAATTAAAAAGATTTTCTGAATAACGAATAAATTCTGACAAAAGAAATTTATTTATTTGAAATTCCATCTATTTGAAATTTTTTTTCTTGCTGATAGATTAAGATAGTAAAAGATAATATTATAAAATTTTTAATATAATAAATACAATTTATTAATTATACTTATTTATTTATGCATAGTAAATATGATTTCCTCAAGAAGAAAAGAAAATTTAAATTGGTTTTCTAAATTAATAATATTTTTAAATGTTTTTTTTTAAATAATAATTTATCTTTGTGGTCTTTTAAAGTTTTGCTTTTTAAGTTCAAAATTAAAATAACTTTTCTTTAAATTTTTTATGATATTTCATAAATATCAAAATTTATTTAATTATATTGTTAAAATTTCACCTCTGAATGCTTTTAAAAGTAAGAAATTTTAATTAAATTTCGTATATATTCATTATAATACTACTATGGTACTGAAAAATGCATTTGTATGTTAATTTATTTTTTTTTAGTGAAATTTTAATGTGCAGTGATCTGAATATTGAAGTTATTAGGGACAACACTGACACACAGAATTTGTAACGACCATCATGTAACTGTATTTGTAAAAAAATTGTAAAAAAAGTTAATCAAAGTGCATTAATAAAAAAATATAACCATTATCAAATACTAAAAAATTTTTGTTAATAAAACAAAATGCAGTTGCACAATTCAATTTATTTAAATAGGACTTCTACTTATTTTGTAATACGTTTATTAGGTTTTTTTTTAAATAAAAATCTTATTCTTTAACTTATGATTCATTATTAAAAAGAAAAAAAAAAGGCTGTCAGAAAACAACCGCAGAATGATATATCACAAACTTCAAGACATAAAAATTGAAACACTGTTTCCCATTTTTTTTTTTTTTTTTGGTAATGTGACACTCACAAATTATCAGGAAATGACTTACAAAACGTGAAAGGAAAGCAAAAAAAATCTGAAAAGGAAAAAAAAAAAAAAAAAAAGAAAAAGAAGAAGACAATTTGCCAAAAGTAAAAGCGTTTAAATGATAATACTAGACTGTCCATTTGTGGATGGGCTATACCTGAAGAAAAGAGTCTTCTTCCAAGTTTCTATTTTTCGATTTAGTTTTTGTATTCTTCCTCACATCTTTTGCTCTCTTATTTCGTTATTACATTTTTTTTTGTTGGCAACGAAATTTTGTATCTTCCTTCTATGCCTTCTTATCACTTACATGGGAAGAAGTCAATAATTCAAAGAGCAGCCCTATTCGATCTCGTGGGACCATCAATATAAGGTTTAAGATGTCAGAGCATTTGCTAAAACGCAGTATTTCAAAACCTAGTCTACTCTGCGAAGAAGCCAGCGGAAAACTAACATTAATAAAAGATAAGAAAATATATACAACGAACTTTTAACGAATTGATATCCGGCGTTTTTTTGACAACGGGAAGCAAACGATAGAAAAGGAGAATGAACTGAAATGAAGAAAAAAAAATTTCGTTGCGTTCTTTTTTTTAATTTCTTTTTTTTTATTCTCTTCTGGGAGTTGTTGAAGCAGTAGAAATGATCCTTTTCTTTTTCTTTTTTTCCCCATTTTCGTTCTTTTTCGTTCATCTATTTTGTTTCTTCTGGCTAGAAAAGAAAAGAAAAAATATTTGATTTTAGTAAAGAAAAAAAATAAATTCGAAGCTTTTATTTAGTAAAACTGTTCTTTCAACTTAATTCTGTTTTGTGTTATTATTATTATTTTTTTTTACTATTTCGAGCTGCAAAATATTTTAAAATTTTTTTTTTTTTTTTTTTTTGAATTTTTGAAATTTGATGAATTAATAATTTGGAAAAGCATCACGATAATGAATTGAAACGTAAAAACATGAAAAATCTTATGAATAAATTTTATTATGCAAAAAAAAGATGAAAATATTATAATTAATTTATTTTAAGGCAATCTCATTCCAAAACATTTTTGAGATTTCCTTTTGAGTAATGAAGCCACAAACATGTATACATACTGCATTATACTCGTATTTTTTGCTAATTTTTCAAACATAATAAAGTAAAAGGTGAAGGCAAATTTATTTTGGTTTAAAATATAATAACCGAGTTCCGTTCATAAATAATATCGACTACAATTAAAAATATCAACTACAGTAAAAAAGTTGGCTACGATAAAAAAGTAAGTCAAAATTCTATTATACTAAAAGAACGTAGACTATAGTGAATCAATTACAGGTAAAATAACAGTAATCATTTAATTAATAACAGATTATTGAAGCAATTCAGAAACCGACAGGGCTCATGGCCCACTGGGACTGCATAATAAAAATTCTCAGGTGTTTGAACAGCCCGGTGGTGTCACTGATTACAAAAACTTGTAGACAACGTGACAATATGTTTAAAACGTTTACATTGATAATTAAAAGCTTGGTGGCTGTCTTCCGGACTTTCTCTCATACCAAACACCTAAATATAGAATGCAAATGTCTTAAATACATTCTCATCCCTCTTCCGTGGGTAATTCTTTGCTTGCGTAAGAGGAACATAAGGACCAATTATTGATACTGATACAATTTTACATGATAAGAGAAAATAAAATGTAAATAAAATTTTCTCAGACGTTTTCTAAAAAATTCGAAAAATAATTGATGAAATACTTCTATGACTGATTAGTATAGTTAATAATTGATTAATAATCTAAATTAAAAACTATTTTTGTTTATTAATCATCTGTTCTTTTAAAGCCATAATTTAAGAATCTATAAGATAATAACCAAGCAAGTAAGATAATAAATAGCATTTTTCACTAATAAGAAAAACGAAATAAATTAAAAACTTAAAATTTATAACAAAGGAATTGCAAATTGTTCATTTTATCTTCAAAATCAAAATAAAATATAATAAAAATTGAAGGTTAATTCAACTAATGAAATTGGTAGTATCTTTATTGTAAATAAAATAATACAAATTTTTAAACTTTCTGAACAAAAAAAAACTAGAAATTTCTGTGTTATTTTTTTTTTTTCGTCATAATATTTAGTTTTTAGTCATAGTTTATACTTATAAACATTATCAAAAACGAAATTTCCCCCTATTATTATTATTATTTCATGAATAAAACATTAAATAAGTCATTACATAAAATCCAGCAAGCCTCAGATTCATTACAGTTGAAATATTTCAAATTTCCTAACAGTTATTAAACAAGAACTTACCCTGAAGGCTCTCTTTGGAAAAGTCAATACAAATGACAAAGTGCCTTCTCCTCTGTATCGCGTTGCATGTTTTCATGGTCTGATAAACAAAGGGTTCAAACTAAAGATCGAATGATTTTGACGTGAATCCAGAATTATTTGATATCGCTTTCATTCCATTCTAAGTGATTCTTTTGTGTCTGTACTTCAACAAATATGCTGATTGCCTTTTGTTGATGCTTGAGGGTTTGAAGATTTTTATGACTTCGGCTTCAAAAAGCAGTGATATTCAACTACAGGTATTTCAAATTGTTTACTGAAAAGGTTAACTGTTTCGTTTTTATTCTTTCATGGCGATTCACTGTAAAACTCATTATAGAATTAGAGGATATTCTTTTAATTTAAATTTTAAATGTAATAAATATAGTTACCATAATGTTATTTCAGTTGAATATGTAAGAGGAATATAAGCTGCTTATGTTTAATGTAAATATAAACTAACATTAAATCAAATGTTAGTATAAGCTGCTTATATCTAATGTAAATGGAATAATAATTATTTTTAATTAATTTGATTAATAGTTATTATTGAAAAATGCAACTCTTTTCCATTTGCAAATACAAGAATTTTAGAATCTATGAATTATAATGTTCTACAAATATTCCAGTTTAACTAATACCATTAAGATCTTTGATTTAAGATTAAAATATTATTTAATATTTAATTAATTAAATGATTAAATCTTAACAAATCTTTTCAAAGGTTAAAATGTATTCCCAATCTGAGTATTAAAATATATTTTTAATTTACAATTTGAAAAAAAGATGCCTAAAATTATGGTAAAAATCATTTAGTTTATGAATTTCATAATTCTTTAGAATCTAAGAAAAAGAAGAATATTTTAATGATAAAAATTTAAAAAATAATAATAGGCTATATGTAAATTCAAAGACTGAAGATACTGTCATTTTGCTCCAAAGAAAAATTAAATAGAAAAAAACTTACAAATTGAGAAAAATATTAATATAATAGATTAAAAAAAATAAAAAAAATATTAAACATTTAAGAAAACGATTAAACACTAAATAAAATGATGGAAAATTTATTCAAATAGTACTAAAATAAAGGTATTTTTTAATATTTTAAGTTTAAATAAATTTTAAAAAAGAAGTCTTAAATGGTGGTAGTTTTCAAGGATCAAGAAAAAAAAACTTAATTGAGAAAATTAAAAAAATATAGGATATATAAATTCAAAAGCTGAAGTTTCAGAATCTAATTTTACTTAATAAGAAAAAAATTAAACTAAAAACTAACAAATATGAAAAATCAAAGTACACTGCAAATATTATTATTTATTATAAAAATGCGTTTTTAAAATACTGAAATTTTAGAATTTATAAAAATTTAATGTTCTACAAATATTCTAGTTTTATTAATATCATTAAGGTCTTTGATTTAAGATCAAAATATTATTTAACATTTATTAATTAAATGAATTCATTAACAAATATTTTCAAAGTTTAAAATTTATTTTGTGAATTAAAATATTTTTTTAATTTTTAAGTTTTAAAAAAAAAAAAATCATGCAGAATTTCAAGGATTTAAAAAAAGAAGAAATTTTAATGATAAAAAAATAATAAGATATATTGAAATTTAAAGAATGAAGATTAGTAATCTAATTTTTATTAATAAGAAAAAATTAAACCATGAAAACTGACAAATATGATGGAAAATCAAATACACTGCAAAATAAATTTTGGTTACTTTTAGAAAGATTGTTTTAATCTAATTATAATTTTATTATGTATGTTAGACTAAACAAGCAAGATAAACTGCAAAAAAGATAAGCCGTTAAAGTAAATTTGTGTAAAATTAAGAAATTTGCATTTAAACAAGCAATTTAAATTATTCAAATATTCTCCCTAAAAGAATAATTTTAAACATTTCAGGCACTCTTTTATATGCATTCTTCCTATGTAAATAAATTGAATCGTAAAATTTTCTTTTAAAAATAAACTGAATAATTATAGTTTATAAAATGATAAAAGTTTAACAGTAAAAATTCAGAGAGCAACTGTGAATGCAAACAAGAAATATATTTATTTTTGAAAAAAAAAGTTTAACTTGTTTGGTCATCGAATAAAAAACAACATTAATTTAAGCACATCTTGCTTAAAATAAACTTAATTAATATATACTTTAATGAAAAATAAACTATTTACTTTGAAATTTTCATTTAATCCAACATACTTTTTATTTTATTTTTTGCATTATTTTATAAGTTTAAGTTAATAAATTCAACATCGTATAATCAACCAAATGAATTAATAAATTGCAGGGAAAAGTAATTATGATGTTACTACTATTGATTTTATTTTAAAACTACTACTAACATATTTTTTATTATTCATTACTTGAGTGTAATTAATAATTACTTGAAGTGTAATATTAATTATAACCACCAATTAATTTTAATTAGGGGTTATAATTAATATTTTTTAAGTCATAAGCTTTTTTATTTATTAATTTAGATGATTTTAATAATTATGAGCTTAAAATTATAATCCTTAATAACAAATGAGTGGAACTTGTAATGACTTGGTGCAGATCACTTTGTTTCGTATTAAAGAAAATTAATTAAAAACCCAGTATTCGAATCTGAACTGAAAGATCTTATTTACATTGGGTAAGTGAATATGTAGCATTTTTTCACGAAAGAGTTTTGGCATTTCATTCACGAAGAATATTAAACCTATCACTCAAATTTGACAGCAGAAGTACTGTGGGTAGAATATTATATGCAATTAGTGTTTTATACTAGAGAACAACCTTCTCCTTAAATCCGTATAGACGATATTTGTATCTGTATTTCTGATTATTTATGTGTGTCATATCTTCATTGTAATCGAAACAATTAAAAGTATTGAATATCTAATTTGAATTAATATTTATGTTAATTTTTATATAATATTTATATTATTTAATATATATAATTTAATATTATAATATTATTTATATTTATATTATGAGTTGTTCCATCGCGAAATTATTGTTTTGGTGAGATAAAACATCTAAAAATGTTTAATCTGGAAGGTCTGACCATCCTCTTGAAGAATTTTTCAAAAGGGGGTGAAGATAGATATTGAGTTCTGCTTCGATGTCACCAGGATGATCGTTTTTCTAATTTTGTCCCATAATGAAGGTGTCATTTTTGGGCCTGTTTTCAAAATGTTGCATACATGTCGTTTCGTGAATAACGGTCAAAGTGCGTGATAAAATCCATTTAAAAGCGAACTCTGAAAATTTAATGGAACTTATTGAACAATAACTGCTTATCTGATTTATATTCTTAATTTTCATTTTTTGTAAAAAGAGTTCTGTCATATAAACGTATAACGTTTGTAAATAAAAATTCCCATGAACCTTAAATTGACCCTCTTCTTGAAACTCTATTGTATAGGCCAAGACTTTACAGTATGTTAAATTTGAAGGTCAAAGCCCAACATTTGGCACGAGGTTTAAAGTAGATACTGACTCCAAATGATGTCACTGTGAATGATCGTTTCAAATAGTAGTAGCATAATAGAGATATTGGCTTTGAATATGTTGTATATATGTTGTTCACGAATAACTTCAGATCAAAGAGCTTGATACAATGGATTTAAAAGTGAACAAAAATTATAATGGAAATTATTATATGATTAAATATATACTAAATTTAAATTTTGATTTCCCATTTTGAAAAACAAATTATCACCATGAATTAAGTACGAAAAAAGTTAATTTATTAAATACAACTGAGACGGAATTTCAGTAGATGATAAAAAATAATATAATTTCATTATTTTAAAAATATAATGTATTTATTTTTTAATTTATTTTCATTTCATAGTTTTTATATTTTCTGTTTTAAATCACAAATTTTTCATCGAATGATTTATTTGAGACCATAAATGAACTGGTAAGATTTTAGCTCGTAGTTTGAATAGTTGCGACTCTAAAAGTTTCTTTACTCCTCGTTAATCGCACATTAGGTGACTAAATAGTTGCTACATATCTCAGTCTTTCAAATGGATTTCAAAGAAGTTGTATGCGTTTGTGCCTTCCTTATAATACTGAAACATAAGCAAAGAAAAAAAAATCGATTATTGGTTCTATTCAATATTGAATGAGAGACTTAACCATGGTCAGTTTTATACGTTTGAGAACTTTCCGGAGGAAAAACAGAGCTTTGAAATAAACGAAAAAAATAATTATTTCCTTAACCTGAAAAAATTTCTAAATAAAAATGTAAAAATTTCTCAACAATAATATATGAATTTCATAAATGTGTTGTATTCAAGATTTCAAGAAAGAAATATAATTTTTTAACACACACACATATATATATTTATGCATATATATCTATCAATCGTTCAGTGGCCTTAAGTTTACTCCAGTGTACACCATTGTCATAAAATTTCCAACCATAATTTCTTGTTTAAATTGCTTATCAGAATATTCCTTCGTCTTGCAATCTTATCACAGTGGCCTTTTTTCAATCTTACTAATAAAAATTTTTTTTGTCCCATTTTCATGAAGTTTATTAAATTTATTTGCAATAAGAAAAACGAAGGTTGGAAAATAATACAAAGTTTACTCATTAAAAGCTAAGTAGTCGATTAAATAATCACCAGTCAGCTCGAATAAGCCTAACCATGCACATTATATTCCCTCGTATGACATGCTAAAAATTTTCATCAACAAAATAGAAAGAGTTGCATGTAATTTAGTTGCCAAATAAATAATTACCAGTGTGGATGTTACGTTGAAAACAATGTTGTTTCATTTTCGTAGCTAAAAACTTTCACTTCAAAAATTGCCGGTGCTTTGGAGGTCTAATGTAATGCAAATCCTCTCTATAATGTATTTTTATTTAATTCCTTCAATTCTAAAATGGCAACGAAGACGTTTACACACATTACACACACACACACACATGTCCAACACACACACACACACGTCCACTTACACATGTCCATACACACACACACACACACACATACTTATAAATTCTTTATTTAGTGACTTCAAGATTGCTCCAATGTACAATTTATAATAAATTTCCAACCATAATTTCTTTTTTAATTGTTTATCTGAATATTCCTTCATCTTGCAATCTTGTAAATGTGGTCTTTTTTCAATCTCACTAATAAAAAGTTTTATGTCCATCTTCACGAAACTTATTAAACTTTTTTACAATAAGAAAAACGAGGAGGAAAATAATACAAAGTGAAGCAAGTTGTCAACTAAATAATCAATAGTCAGCATGAACAAACCTGAGCATGCACGATATATTCCCACTGATGAGATACAAGAAATTTTCGTCAACATCGAAATAGAAAGAGTTGCATGCATTTATTTGCCAATTAAATAATCACCACTGTATGATATTTACGTTGAAAACAATGTTGTTACATTTTCGTAGCTAAAAACTTTCACTTCAAAAATCGATCAGTGCTGGATGCCTAATGCATTGCAATATCCTCTCTAATGTAGTTTTCTTTAATTCTTTCAATTCTAAAATGACAACGAAGACATTCATAGAAATTCAATAACGGAAATAATTTGAATTTTGTTTCAGTTGAAGACAGTCCTAAGAGAATCAGCTCCATCTATGTACCTAACTGCAATAATGGAATAAATAATTAAAGAATCAGAGAAAATGCAGTTTTGTATTAAGCAGAATACTTTTCAAATCCATTGAAATAATTCAAACTGTTTGTATATCATTTCTAGTTGTTGAACATTTATACATTATTTATATACATTTTATACCTTAAGGAGATGGTTTAGCATTGCAAATATAGGATTAAATTATTGTATCGCTTCTTTATATTCACTTGATAGAACTTTACAAACTCATTTGAATTTTCATTTCTTTTTTGATAAATATTTGCATTGAGAAGAATTCCCTTGGCAGTTCAAATTAGTATTTATAATTTTAGATTATTACATTCTGATGCCAGAATAGATCATTCAACAAAATGCAAAGAAATTTTGCATGGATTTTATTTTAATATTTATATTTTTGTCAAAGTATCTGGTGAATAAAAGCATTAGTATGTAATAGGTAGAATAGTTTTCTTTAAAGCAAATACTAAGTTTTAACAAATATTTTACTTTTTCTTAATACCAGTAAAAAAATACTTTGTTGTTTTTACAACTTCAGTAAATGTAAAAAACTGATTTTTAATTATTATAAAAAAAAACACAATATGTGGTTATAATACAACTTTCAAAAAATTGTGTGCTAGAATAACCAACAAAATTCAAAAAATTTAAATTTAAAATAAAAATTTTTATTAAATTTAATATTCATTTTGATAATTTAAAATATTTAAATTAATTACAATAAAAGTAATTTAATTAAAATGTAATATTTCGTTATTTAGATATTATTATAAGCATTTAACTTTATTTAATGTTGTTTTTTGAAAATGATTCTTATATCAATTATTTAATATAAATATTAAATTAAGAACAAACTGAATCTTAAAGAAACATTAAGATTTCTCATCATCTTAAAAAAAAAATAAAAAAATTTAGCATTAAATATTTTGCTTATAAATTAAAATTTTAGTAACTGTTATTGTTGTTTTATGAAAATGTTACTTAAATCAATACAGCAAAAAATTTGTTAGAGTGAGAACGCCACTCGGAGAACAGAAAAATTTTTTTAAAGAAAAATGCAAAAAATGACGCAAACAGATTCAATTTTTTGAGAAAATTAAAAAATTTAAGACGTCACATCCAGCTACAGAGTGTTTGGCCAATAGCAAGAACAGCAGAAAGATCTATGACATGGCATTTGACAAAGGAAAATACATTATGATGCACTTTCGAATTTCCGCGGCGTATAATAGAGAAAACCGATATACTATTTCTCACATATGGCTAATCGAAAAAGCATTAATAGTAGGAAGATTGCGCATGCGTATCGACATAATAATGTTTCCATAGAAGCATGCGGTAAATACCACTACGAAGTATGTAAAAACTCCTATAATAGCTAACTGTACACACTCCAGTGAAATGTCCATAAAATGTAGGCAGCATACAAACGAGCAAATACTTCTGTGTTAGCATAAGTCCAATCGTAGTTTCTTCCATCAACATCATTATTTTCAGATTATTGTTGAATCAACATTTCTAGTATTTCTGTTTATCATCTAAACTGTGAATAAATATAGCAGTCGTTGACAGCCTGATGGATATTGATATAGATATTCCCTCTGCAGCTTTAATGCATTGCTGCTACACTGACAGTAGATAAAGTACATATAACAATATTCACTAGCAGAATACATTAGCACTATGCAAAGGAAGCCGATAATATTTGAGGAATTCTAATCCAATGGTGAATGATCATTTATATAGCAGATACTTCTCTGACACTTTTAAACTTTTTTATCAAGCCTAGAGGTTACAATTATTTTTCCATAAAATTTTTGTGTTTCCTAACGATAATTCCAAAGAAGTCTATGTACCGGTCCATCCATTTGTACCGTTACCATGTAGGTTTCATTTAGTATTTCCCTTGACAATTATGCATTGTAAATGTGGGCTCTATGCTATGCTCTTGGGTACCATTTTTTTCTTTGGCCAATCAAGTATTGTCGATCTGTATAGTTTACGTGGTACTGATTGAACACCCTGTATATACTTATTTTACTCAAGTTGCAGTGCCTTAATCATAAGTTAAAAATTAATCAAATAAGAGAGATCATGAGAAGAATGAAACATCAGTAGAATACAAGTCTTTGATATACTGAAAGTTTAAGGATGTCCGTCCAGAGAGAAAAGAATATGGCATACATTAATTCTTCTGTAAAAATGAATGAATTTCACATTAGTTTTTAAAAAAATAATCAACATGACATAATGGTAAAGTTTGTAAAAAACTGGGTTCGGCTGTATGATATTCAGAAGTGAATTTATGTAATGTTGATTAAGTTATAACGTTTTGCCGCTAATTAAAAGATTTTCTGAATTACGAATAAATTCTGACACTATTTATTTATTTGAAATTCCATCTATTTGAAATTTTTTTTTCTTGATGATAGATTAAGATAGTAAAAGATAATATTATAAAATTTTTAATATAATAAATAAAAATTTATTAATTATATTATTTATTTATGCATAGTAAATATGATTTCCTCAAGAATGAAAAGAAAATTTAAATTGTTTTTTTAAATTAATTATATTTTTAAATGTTTTTTTTTTAAATAATAATTTTTTTATCTTTTTATCTTTTGATCTTTTAAGTGTTGCTTTTAAGTTCAAAATTAAAATAACTTTTCTTTAAATTTTTTATGATATTTCATAAATATTCAGAATTTATTTAATTATATTGTTAAAATTTCACCTCTGAATGGTTTTAAAAAGTAAGAAATTTTAATTAAATTTCCATATATTATTCATTATAATACTACTATGGTACTGAAGATGCATTTGTATGCGATAATTTATTTTTAGTGAAATTTTAATGTGCAGTGATCTGAATATTGAAGTTATTAGGGACAACACTGACACACAGAATTTGTAACGACCATAAAATGTATGAAATAACTTTGTATTAAAAAAAAAATGTAAAAATTAATCAAAATGCTTAATAAAAAATATAACCATTATCAAATATTAAAAAAATTTTGATTATTAATAAAACAAAATGCAGTTGGATTTATTTAAATAGGGCTTCTACTTATTTTGTAATATGTTTATTAGGTTTTTTTTTTTTTTAAAAAAAATCTTATTCTTTAACTTATGATTCATTATTAAAAGAAAAAAAAAGGCTGTCAGAAAACAACCGCAGAATGATATATCACAAACTTCAAGACATAAAAAATTGAAACACTGTTTCCTTTTTTTTTTTTTTTTTTTTTTTTTTTGTAATGTGACACTCACAAATTATCAGGAAATGACTTACAAAACGTGAAAGGAAAGCAAAAAAATCTGAAAAGGAAAAAAAAAAAAAAAAAAAGAAGACAATTTGCCAAAAGTAAAAGCGTTTAAAAGATAATACTAGACTGTCCATTTGTGGATGGGCTATACCTGAAGAAAAGAGTCTTCTTCCAAGTTTCTATTTTTCGATTTAGTTTTTGTATTCTTCCTCACATCTTTTGCTCTCTTATTTCGTTATTACATTTTTTTGTTGGCAACGAAATTTTGTATCTTCCTTCTATGCCTTCTTATCACTTACACGGGAAGAAGTCAATAATTCAAAGAGCAGCCCTATTCGATCTCGTGGGACCATCAATATAAGGTTTAAGATGTCAGAGCATTTGCTAAAACGCAGTATTTCAAAACCTAGTCTACTCTGCGAAGAAGCCAGCGGAAAACTAACATTAATAAAAGATAAGAAAATATATACAACGAACTTTTAACGAATTGATATCCGGCGTTTTTTTGACAACGGGAACCAAACGATAGAAAAGGAGAATGAACTGAAATGAAGAAAAAAATTTCGTTGCGTTCTATTTTTTTTTTTTTTTTTTTATTCTCTTCTGGGAGTTGTTGAAGCAGTAGAAATGATCCTTTTCTTTTTCTTTTTTTTTTTTTCCTCCATTTTCGTTCTTTTTCGTTCATCTATTTTTTTCTTCTGGCTAGAAAAGAAAAGCTTAAAATATTTGATTTTAGTAAAGAAAAAAATAAATTCGAAGCTTTTATTTAGTAAAATTGTTCTTCAACTTAATTCTGTTTTGTGTATTATTTTTTTTTTACTATTTCGAGCTGCAAAATATTTTAAAAAATTTTTTTTGAATTTTTGAAGATTTTATGAATTAATAATTTAGAAAAGCATCACGATAATGAATTGAACGTAAAAACATGAAAAAATCTTATGAATAAATTTTATTACGAAAAAAAAAAGAGATGAAAATATTATAATTAATTTATTTTAAGGTAATCTCATTACCAAAACATTTTGAGATTTTATTTTTTGTAATGAAGCCTCAAACTATTTACAACTGCATTATATTCTATTTTTTTGAATTTTTTAATCATATATAAAATAAAAGCTTCAGAAAAATTTATTTTATTTTAAAAATACCTAAAATAATGCTTTGCATCATGATTTCCTATTTTTTATCAATTATGAAAAAGGGTTACAATCATAAATTTAAAATTCCATTAAGATATCTTTGGAAAAAAAAAAAAAAAGCAACCTTTAATATTTACTACTCTATCTATTATTTAGTTTTCTAATTTAAATATTAAAATGTCTGTTAAGGCAGAAGTTGAATACAAAATGAATTGAGTACACCAGAAATGAAAAAAATGTTTAATACACTGAAACCGCGAATGAGGTTTAAATTCTGATCAGATTGGTAAAAAAAAATTTTGTGTAAAAATGTATGCCAATACAAGGAAAAAATATAAATTTAACAAAAATAAAAAGGAAAAAACAAAAACTTAGGAAAATGTAAAAAATTACAAAAACAAAAGAATGTTACAAAAATGTAAAAGAAAACATTACAAAAAAAAAAGAATGAAACAAAAATGTAGAAAAATTGATAAAAAAACTTAAAAATTTTTTGTATTGTTTGTTTGTAGGCTTACATGTTAAAATTGGTCACATAAGTTTTAATTACATTTTTTTTTTTTTATTTTAATTATTATTTTTGGAAATCTCATTATTAATATATTCAAATAGGAATAAATTATTCACCATAAAAGCATCGTTTAACATATTATTCATTCAAAATTTTATTTAGAAATTTAATTTTAATTTTTAAAAATAATGAATCAAAAACTCAAAACTTAACAAAAAAATGATACTTTTCTTATGATTTTGAAAAAATCAAACAAAATTTTAACATTAAAATTCTTTTTTGCATTTTTCTTAAATTCTTCTCTTTCTCTTTCGTTAAATGTTATCTTGGCCCATATAACGACTCTCAAAGAGAATTAATTTGTGATTATAATTAATCAGCCGATTTATAATAATGTGCAAATTGTCTAAATTTTTGTACCGTAGACGTACTTTTCTTGTTTTCTGAAAATTGGAAATCTAATTTTATAAGATTGACGAAAGCAAATTTATATTTATAGTTTTTTTTTTTGAATTTATGTTTTATACAATACGATAAAAGTTTGAATATTATTTTTCCTTAGGCAATATTAATTTATATTACATATATATGACATTTAATTTAATTTTATGCTACAATTACTACAGAAAAAAATAATTCACCGTTTTGTTGTGATAAAATAAGAACTGAACTGTTCAAACTGATGTAACATACTTTAATCAATATAATGAATATTCTATATAATGTCGATTTAATACCAAAATATTTACCCCTTACATTTCAGTTCAATTCATTTAAATTTTTACCACCTTCATTTCACTTTCATTCAAATTTTAATCACATTCAAGTTGTTTCAAATCATAAATCATATTATTTCATGAATTTTTAACAGTAAAATCGAAAAGTTTGCTAAAAAGATTGTCAAACGGTAAAAAAGAATAGTAACTTTAAAAAATTAAACAGAAGTGATAGGTCAATAAAATAGCTTCATTGTATTGTCGAATCTTTCATTTTCTTATATCTTATTTTTGCCACATATTAAATTATTTAACAATATCAATTGCAATTTTTAATAAAGAATTTAAAATAAATTAAAAACACAGCGCCACTCGGAGCCTTATGCTAATAAGCTTAGTTAATGCATCCACTAGATGGTGCAGTTTTTAATCCATTGTGTTGCACTCATGACTTTGAGAAACAAGAAGTATTGATGGGGATTGTGACAACATGTGAATGTCTCTTACAAAAAAAGCAAAATGATTAATGGAAGTTTATGGTTTTTCTTTTAAAGACACACAAATGCGTGGCAATTCGGGAGACTATGCTTTTCTAATATATGATTTATAGGCTATGAAATAACAGAATACGCTCGTTTATTATTTGAGATTTAACATCACTTAATTCAACAAATTCATATTTTATTTAAATAGTTTTATAAAAATACATTCAGCATGGTTTTTCATGAAATTCTTTGAAAAACTGCAATGAATAAATAAATTCGACAATCAAAACTCAAAACAGAAAGTTCTTTCAGAGTTTCTATTATAATCGTCCTGGGGATGTACCAACCCAGGACGTCTTTAGGATCTTTTAGAAATGATATCTTCATGATGTCAGTACCAATTGACCTTTCTCCAGATGGGACTTGGGGGATTTTGTATGTTCTCGAGAAATCTTGACCTGAAATAGAAGACATTTCGATATACATTTCATACACACAAATATTTATAATGGTATAGAAGCAATAGATATAACTAAGTTGTATCATTTTTTGCTATAGTTGAGGATATGATTTCTATGGATATAATTCTTTAAAAGTGTCCTGTTTCCTTTATAGTCATTGCCGTGTTTTATCATTGCTTCACATTTTATGGTCACTGATGTGTTGTCATACAATCTTTTGACTAACATCAACACGTGCTCCACAGATAAAAGATCTGGCGATAAAATACCCATTTAATATTTTTTTAATTTGAAAATGGAATCATTCGATTTTGATGGGTAAAATATAAAACAAATTTTCGAAAACATCCAAATATTTAAAAAATTATACTTTCTATGTTATTTCTTTTTATTCTTTGTATTGTATTTTATCAGTGTTCTAGCAATAAATCGATGTGATTTATTGAATTGTTGCTCAGTTACTGATGACTTAAGTAATAACTGAAGTATCTAACACAAAAGATTTTATTTCTTAACATAAAAAAAAAATATTAGAAAATGATTTACGACCAAATTGTTTATCTAACTTTTACTACTAATGGAATGAAATTGCATTAATAATGTATTGAAAAGTGAAATACTAACGTTTTAAATATTATATAATAACAGAAAATAAAATTTTTTATCACGCTGACCATTACAAGTGCAGTCTTGACAACCTTTTTGAAGAAGCAGCACTAGCTGAGATGGAGTAGCTAAAAGGTTTTCTTCAGTGGCATTGCACTGAGATGGAAGTGGATAAAGGTTTTCTTTAAATATTTGAATTCGCAATTAACATATTTAATCACATATTTGGTTGTACAACATTGAACTTAGTAAATTTATGAAATGCTTCATTTACTACCTACAGTTAAGAAGAATGACAAACAGGGTAGTGTAACATTGCATGTGATTTACATTTCCTGCCTCCTTGGTACTACTAATCAAAAACATTATTTCAACGAATTTACAGAACTCTAAATTTTACCTTTCACCAATAGAACATGCATTAGAGTTAATGACAGAGAATCCTTTTTGACAAACTTTAGAACACGCGTTAGTGGAATGCACGATTTTTTATGACAAAACATCAATGACTTCAAATTACAAAAAAAAGAAATGAAGAAATTAAAAATGATAAAAACATAAACTCATGTTTGTGAAAAAATGACTATAACATGTGAACTTTTCAGACAAATAATGATATGCAAATGATTAGGTTTCAAATGAAATGAAATGCTGAAAGGCGGTGTATAAATACATTCAGATTATGGTTATCGGTGGTTATCTCAATGTTAAATTGCTCAATCGATAGCTGGCCTTACTTTGCAGAATCAACAGTTGATCACTGCAGTAGCCGCTCGTGTGCAGCGTAATTGATGGAAGCACCTTGGATTCCGGGAGTGGACCCCGAAATGTGACCAGCTCGCGATGGTACTACTATCAAACAAAATCAAAACAGTGGTCATATATAATCTTCAACGACAAATGTCTGCTGCTGGACTGCGCGCAATCCTCCCCTCTCACGCTAAACCATCGCCGCCTGCGGCTACAATTCAGCATAGGTTACCAGATGTCATTCACCAATCCGCTTTTATTTGTACCATGATGGCATTAGAGTTTGCCGGTGAACGCCACAGAGTGGAAGGGTTTGATCAAGTGCCATAATATCATGGACGATTTTTGACATGAAATTTGAACGGTAAATAATTTAAGTCTTATGAAATGAAATGCCCGCCCTAGCTATCATCTAGAATCTGTAGATCATAGCTCACATTCTCCGGATTCGCCGATTTAATAGATGTTGGTCGGCGTCTTTGTAATTTCCTGTTGCTTCAAATTGCAAAAATATGAAATCTTCCCTAAGGCAGAAAAAAAAATTTGTTTGACTCCATGCCACGTCGTGTAGCAGCATTTAAACATTTAATCATTTATTGGTAATGAACTCAACTGTGTATTTTTCAGGTTTTAATCGCATATTTGGGCTGTACCGTGGTAAATGTTTTTATAATGCCTACAGTTGAGAGGACAACAAATAGGCAACTGTAAAACTATAAGTGATTAACTGAGACAAATGTTATTTTGAATTTATAGAACTCTAAGTTTTACCTTGACCAAGAAATTTGCCAGACCCTTTATCAATGGAACACGTGCTGTAGTTAGTCACAGAGATAGGTATGACAGCACAGCAATGAGTACAAAATGTGTACTTAGGCAAATAATCGAAGGTTTATGAAATTAAATTCATGTAGCTACATTCAGATTATGTCAGTCTCAATGTTAAATTGAATGACAGGTGGCCTTACAGCAATTAATAATTGCTCATAATGCAGATTTTGGACACCTTGGATTCCTGCCTCCTTGGTACTATAAACAAACAGTGTCAAGAAACATATCTTCAACGACAGATGTTCCCTCGAATTCACAGAATGCTGAACATTTACCAGATCATTTACCAACTGAACACGTATTAGATTTAAATGATTGAGAATGGTTTGACAGGTATGAATTTTGACATGAACTTTGGTAAATAATTTAAGTTTTATTAAATGGAATGCCTGTAGCTATCTTCTAGAATCTGTCTATCATAACTCACATTATTGTATTTAATAGATCCTCCTGGTTACAGATTTATAAATTCCTTTATCTCTAAGTAATAGACAATTTTTTTTTTATTTGTATCATATTTGAAAAATATGTTTAGTTTTTCCAACTGATATTCTTATTTACATAATAGAATATCTGTTGAAAAAAAATCTATATCAGTTATCATCACTTTATATTTAAATTTAAGGAACAACAGTGATTTAGGCTTTAAATTCATTTTGAATAATATTTAAATGCTGGGTATTAAATTCAATTTTCTACTCCTTAGTATTTAAATTTCTTTGTATGTAAATTACATAGTTATTCTTATTGAAGAATTTTAAACAGATTCATTCTTTATTCCACTGATGAGAATGCTATAATTCTGTTAAACAATTTATTCCATTAAATAAAATTTTATAAAGCATCACGAAATTTATCTCTCTTTCATTTACATGGCTTTGTAATTACTCTTCAAATTACAAAAAAAAAAGAAATTGAGGAGAAAAGAAATTTAATTAAAGAAGTACTTGCTTGTAATAAAGTGTTTCATATCTTCACTTTCTGTCGTAATGAATTATTTAACAGCGTCAGTGATTGTTACAGACTTTATTAATGTAAATGCGTAAGATCTTACAAAATAGAATATTTAAATTTAATTTTTAAAAATTCGCTAAAGAAATTTTCATTTATATTTTCTTAAATTGTTATTAAAGTCTTATTTTTTTACATTGCATTTCTTTTAAAATAAACCGTAAATTGTTTTATAGTTTTGAGCTACTCACAATTTAATTATGATGAGATTTGGTAAGTATATAGATGAAAAAAAAAATATTTAAACATTCAGTTGAGTAACGATTAAAATTCCGTATAAAGTCATCAAATTTATAACAATAAATTGTAAAATTTATTTTCAAGACAATTTATTTACGAATTCTTTTTTATTGTACAATAATTCTAAAAGATTTTTTCTAAATACAAGTCTATTTAATGTATTTTATTTTTGTGGTACTTCAAGATATTTTAATAATGCAGAATGAATGATCTTGCACAGTTATTTCCATGATTCCCTTCTACGTTGATTTTCAAGAGTAAATGTCAGTTGCGAGTCTTAAGGAGAAAACCCATAGATGGTCAATGTCGAAGCTTTTGTGGCCTCCGGTCATAAAATCATTAAACTTATGGAGTTCATTGAAAAACGCACCATTGCGAAAATTCAGAAAAAACATTTTTTTAATTCGCAATTATATTTTCTTCTTAAATGATGCAAAAGCCCCATGGTGTGCGAATGCCGTCTGTTTACTGGCAAATTCCTAAGAAGAAGCAAGAACAGACGCTGAAAAATTCTCAACCCCATCCATTACCGAATCTGCATTTTTTAGTTGGATCCTGATCGAATAAAGTTCATTTCTTGACCATGGGATTCTTGTTCCAAAAGTTAATAAGCTTTTTCTGAGATATTTGACTGTGTTCAACAATTTCATTCGCAGAATTTCGCAGGAGGAATAATCTTCATCATCAATGGCGCAATAGCCCCATGGTGGGCCAAGGCCTTCTACCAACTGGCAGATTTCGAAACATGAGATATAGTCTTTTTACGGGCCAATGTTGTCAGTCCTGTAGTCCTCCTATGCCCAACGCCTCTACAATCAAATTAGACCGGTACCTATTGTTTAAGGTGGATTCTAACCATTACAAACATCCATCGCACTGCTTGAACTCGAATCCTAAACCTGTGGCATTGAGTGCCAGACTGCTAGTCACCATTACAAACATCCATCGCACTGCTTGGACTCGAATCCTAAACCTGTGGCATTGAGTGCCAGACTGTTAGTCACTCGGTTGTCAGGTCCCAATAATATTATCAGTAAGCATAAATAGTATAAAGTTAACAATATTAAAAGTAAGTTAACTTCATAAAATTCTACTTTAAAAATCCACCATTGAAGCTACCTCATGCCAGCATAGGTCGTGGTATCGTCGTCACAATCAATTTCCACCATCACTAAAGAACCAGAGTATCTTTTCGCCACTCAGGTTTTTTTTTTTTGCACACTATTTTATTCCCCTCTTTCTCCCTACCAGATATCCCTTTCCCTTTTTTTTTTTTTTTTCCCCTTCATGTCCGCATTTAGGAACACATTAGTTTTAGCTTTTTAAAAGACGTTTTCATAGCTTTTACACGTTTTGTGAAAAGAGATGGGGATGAAAAGAAAGAAAAACGATATTTCGATTTTTGTTTTGTTTTCCCTTTTTTTTTTTTCACGTAGGGAAGGATTATTTGACATGTCTTCCTCTTCTTTTATTCTCCTAAATGATTTTGATGAAGTTTTTTTTTTTTGTATTGGTATTCGATTAATATGTTTAATTAAATGCCATGCAGCTGTAGTTGGTGTTAAATATTGGCTTTTTTTATGAATGTTGAAGTATTTGTGTAAATGGTGAGTTTTTTATAGAATGTTTGTGTAAATAAATGTCCAGTATTGTGGTATTTTGATATTGTATTTTTACATGATACATCGTGATTGTGCAATATATGGAAAATTATTTAGTAATCGAAATTATTTTTATTTATTGTCAAAAACAATTTTTGTTCCATACAAGGTATTTTATTTATAAAACGATACAACTAGATATTTTTTGTATGGGTATTTGTCTAAGTTGGGTATTTGTCTAAGTATGGGTATTTGTCTTAGATCTAAGCAATCAATTGTGTATATCTCGGAAGAACATAAATTAATAAATGTATCCTTTTATAATTTTATTTAAAAACGATATGACTTATATATTTTTTGTTGTATAAGTATTTATCTAGATCTAAGCAACCAATTGAATTGAATTGAAGCAACCAATTATCTAGATCTCTTGTTGTAGACTATTATGGAGATCCTTGGCCGCGTAGCGGCCATTAGCTCCTTCATTGTAAAATGTTGAAACAAAGCGGTGGTCTCATGCCCTTTGAGTTAATAAGCAAAATAGATAATTAAATGCCCTTTTTTAAAAAGAATTATTTATTTAATAAAATTATAAAATGAAAATTTTTTCCAAAAATGTAGATGTTGATGAAATCAGTTGCATGTAATAAAACAGAATGTGCAAAGGTCAAATTAGAGAAAATGTAGCTTAGGTGCAAAGCGAACTTTTTTTCATCCAGGCAGTTGTAAGGAATTAATTTATCTAGATCTAAGCAACCATATCTTGGAACAATATAAATTAATATATGTATAGTTTTATAATTTTATTTATAAAACGATACGACTTATATGTTTATTTATTGTATACGTATTTATTTAGACCTAACATCCAATTGTGTATATCTCGGAAGAATATAAATTAATAGATAAATCTTTTTATAATTTTATTTATAAAACGATAGATCTATATATTTGTTTGTTGTATAAGTATTTATCTAGATCAAAGCAACCAATTGTGTATATATTGGAAGAATATAAATTAATAGATGTGTCATTTTATAATTTTATTTATAAAACGATATGACTTATATATTTATTTGTTGTATAAGTATACATCTAGTTCTACGTAATAAATTGTGTATCTTTTGGAAGAATATAAATTAACTTTATGGAAAACTTATGAACTGTATGGGTATAATACATACTGTATGGGTATGGGTATATTATATGCATTATTCTGAAGCTGAAGATTTTTCGTTTTTCAGAATATTGAAAATGAAAAACGAAAATAATTTCAGCTTCAGAAGAATGCATATAATATGTGATCAGCAGATACTTTTATGTAACATATTATTACATATTATAGTTCATACATTTATTTAAAATGACTCAGATGCACATATTTAATTATTATTTATTATTATAACTATTCACTCACACCTGTAGTGAATAGGAAAAAAAAGAGTTTGAGTGTATTCTATCAATGCCTATTTTGTTAATATGCGTTTTAAATGACATTTTTTTTTTCATATACCATACAGAAAAAATTGCATAAAATACTCAAAAATAAAACAGAAGTAAAGCAGGCTTGAGTATATTTAAACAAATTATTCTACAAATATGGGGCCTGATGGTCGAGTGGCTAGCGCTCTGGCACTCGGTACCACAGGTTTCGGGTTCGAGGCGTAGTCGAGCCGGGTTCGAGTCGTTCACTTTAAACCGTAGTTCTCGATCAAATGTGATAATAGAGCGTTGTGGAGGTAGTGTTACTCGCGTCCGTAACATATCTTTAAACTACACTTGCCCCCTGGGTAGTGGTAATGAATAACAGCGGTGCAGCCGTTGCTTATGGCATAAAGATTAACTATCTCTGTATTGCTAGCTGCATCAGAACAACAACAGCATTTTACAAATATTTCAGATGCATATACAATCATGCAGAATCAATGATGATTTAAAAAGAGAAAATCAAATTCAAAAGGTTCTAAAATCGATAGAGAGGATGAAGGGAAATAGGCATACAGATATAAGGATGTAGAAAATAAAAATAAGATATGATGTCACGTTTAGAGAAGGCGTGTTAACCGAAAGCCCAGAAATCCATTGCATTAACTTTGTATGCCAAAGAACCAATGAAGTTGGATACCAATTATGAGAAAGAGATAAAAAGGTGGTAAAAAGATGCAAGGTTACCAATGAAATAAATCTTTCGAGTTGATTGTTTATTCATCTGCCAGCAAGAAGCTTCATAATGGTCGGGCGACATGTCGCCATGTTGAACTGTTTTTGGTGACTGAAGACACCTTGAGATAGAAATTAATAATGGGGCTAAATCTAAAACTGTCCTGTTCACCGATGTTGTTATGCCACATAAGTTGGTGAGTAATTTACGCTATTTTATTAGATATACTCATCTTCGCATAGTTACAAATTAAAATTAATATGGTTTGTAGAAAGACATTCGCATAGTGGGAAAAGAATTTCTTTGATGAATGTTAGTTGTAAATCCAACTGTTTCTTCTAATTGATCTAATGAGTGCAAAATCGACATATTCTGTTATAAAATGTTTATTGATTGCTTGTTACCTTTGATATTTGGATGCCAGCAAAAATGTTTCATTTTAAGGGAAGTTATTATCTCCCACACATACCTGTCATCATGCCATCAATCAGCATCACAAAACTTCCATAGTCTTTTATGCTTCTTTAAACAACCAGAATATGCTTCTTTAAAAGAAGTGTTTATGTGTTGCGCCGATCCTTTCTTAGTAGATTTCAGTACTAATCTTATTTTCATGCAATCTCAGTCATTTCTGAAATTAAGCAGACCTATTTACAGACATGAAAATCGACATTTTTTGATATTCATTTGGTTGAAAACTAATAATAGATGAAAAGATCTTCTTTTGACACTGTTACGTCATTTTTAAATGTCAAACAGTCTAAATCTCTTGAATGTTAATAATGCTCGCCATCTTGATTCTAAAGAATTTCAAGATGTATATCTTCCGCCGACAATAAGAAGATTAAACTGGGATTTTAGAGTATTAATTTAGCAATAAAAGAATTTTTTTATAAAATTTTTATTAAATAGGTAAAAAAAAAAAAAGATTTAAGTTCAATATTTCTTCAATATTTAATTACTTTAATTACAACTTTATAATTATATGTGTCATTTTTTAATTTTTTTCATTATGAGAAAGTTTTTTAAAATAGTCATGATGTATTGGAGGAATATAAGGATAAGGTAATATATTGGAGGAATATAAAGAATAGATGTATCATAGCGTTGAAATTTTCGAATGTGATGGGCCTGTTATGTTGATATAGATGCTAGTATTATATTTTCAAATTTTCGTAGTTTCCTCTTCTGGAAGATAATTTTAAAATTTTAAAATCGGTATTATTCATCAAAAAGGTTTTATGCAACTTTGTATGGGTTGAACAAACAGAACACATTATTAATAGCGTTTTCTACTCTAGCTATGGAATTCTCCTCTGACTATGATCAGAAGCAATTAATAAGATTTTAGTGAACAAATGAAAATGTTTGTCATTAACAGCGTTCTAACATATAAAAATGAATTAGAGAGATATGTAGTATAATTTCTGAACTAAATATTATGCCTTTGAGGAAAGTGGACTTATAGCACTTGCAAAGTAATTATATTTGTAACTACTTAATAATTACTTTTATATTTGTAACTACTTAATAATTACTTTTATATTTGTAACTACTTAATAATTACTTTTATATTTTTATCTACTTAGTAATTAATTTTACTAACTACTTAAATTTTTATTGGCAAAATGAAAATTTTGAAGGATTTTTTGAGAACTGTTTATAGATAAAAAGCTTATAGCAGATTGCATTCATTGTTATCATTAACTAACTTTTTGTCAAAATGGATTTATACCACTTTCAAAGAAAATGGTCAGTATCCAATTTTATGAAGATAATGAAATATAAATATTCAGTCCAAAATCATATTTGGATATGTTAGAGAACTTTATGCTTCCCACTGTTCTACCAGATCACCCAGTTATAAGGAAAAAACCACTGAGCACATTCCCAAGAAATTTCTAACATGCAAACTTATTTGGCATCCGTGTGTTCACAAGAAATATTTGCATACTATCATACAAACTCCTTTGACACACATACATGAGCTCTTTTGAATTTCTTAAGGCCGGTAAATTGTCCACAAAGTGCATGCAAAAAGATTTTTATTTAACCGTAACATGACAGCTAGCTTCTCCTTCACTGTATTAGAACATTGAGGTGCGTTAACTGATGTGATTATGTGCATGATGTGCGTTAACGAGGGAATAACTGCGTTGCCAAAATAATTTGCATTATTTAGCAAATGCTGCATTTTAGGTGACTGGGAATAATTTGGTGGGTCCTAGAATAAGTATAAAATCTTCGATCTTACTTTTTACGTACAAAGTGTATTGCGTTAATCTTTTAGAACTTGTGACGTTTTTATCTGCTGCATCTCCGTCGAAATGGTTGATAATTTTTTTTGTTAGTAGAAGATGACGTTTCGGTATGTATGCGGATAACGGTATTGATTTGTTGGGAAATAAAATAGAAATATAATACCTGAATGCTCTGTGCAAATGATAAAATGGCTTTTAAACTTTCAGGCCACATTTTAGGGTGCCTGATGATGGAAGAGGTTCATTGATGGGAATTTATGATTCGATGATTCAAGAGATTCCATCAATAGGCTATACTTCTATCAATAAAACACGTCTTAGTGTGGCTGATGGTGGATGAGATTCATTGAAGAGCATTCATGATTCGTTGATTCAAGAGATTCCATCAATAAGCTATTGAAAAGACCCTAGACCTTGCTTATGTTATGTATGAAGAACTAATTAATTTAAAACGTGATTAAAAACCTTTCACTCACTCTAATATTTGACTAATACCATGAGTTGAAAACTCTCAAACCTTTCTATTTTAACCAAAACATAAAAGGAAATAAAACAGAGCACTTGAACATGGTTGATGTTAAACACTTACGTAAATCTATTCGTTTACTTCAGAGAGCAATTTTGAAAAGAATATATTTAAATGAACTTTACAAAATCTACAGCTAGCTTGCACGTGACAAAACTTGGCTCCTGGTTATATTGTATTCTTTGATTCTGATAACATGAAACGTTTAAATTGGCCTTTTGGGATGTGACGTTTAATGAAATTTTCATTAAAATAATTAAATACAATGTTTTTATAAATATGAATAAATTAACCGTATTTTTCTAAATTGTCCTTAATTTGAAATAAAAGTAATTCATTTACCGTTACTTTAAGAATTGGAGCGAGAAGCATTTTTATTTTTATTTATTTCAAATTCAAAATAATTAAAATAAAATTTTGAAAATAAATATAGATTGTTATATTAAGCTATACTTTGTAATGAATTTCTTTTTACTTTAATTTAGGGAGCAATCGGTTGAAGGAAAAATTAGATATTAATTTTAAAATCAATAAAATTTGCAGATTCAGAAATTATCAGAATAATTATTATTTCATTATTATTTTCTCCCATCAAATAACTTCTAGGTGACTAAAAATTAAATATGAAAAAAATATGCTTTTTTTTTTAACAAAACTATTACATCAGTGTGTAAGTGTGAGTTACATCATTTGTATAGTGTGAGTTACAATGTTGCAAAACACTCCAAATTTTTAAATTTAACGAATTGATTTTTTTAAATCCATATTGCATATATATATATTAATTAATATTGTATAAAATTTATGTAGATTGGACTCAAACTGATATCCAAATGCTTAACTTCTTAATAATGCAGTCGTACAAAAATTACTTTTTATTTATTCATTTAATTCAACATAAGTATTTATCTTTAAAAGTCCATACCATAATTAAATGTTCCATTTTAAATTAACTTTTTTTATATCAAAAAGTAAAACATTATTTTGAATAATTAGATACATTAGTTTAATTATTTAATTGAATGGCATTACATTTTAAAATTTTCTATGTTTAATATTTTTAAATCGGTGAATAATAATTATGTATTTAAATTAATTAATTGATATCTTTTAAACAATTAAGTTGTATTATTATATTTTTAAAAAAAAGCATTCAAATTTAAATATATTTTCAACCATAGACTTTTTTTAAATTGTTTTGTAGGGATTTTGTTGAAGATAGTTGAATAGAATATGTAAATTGTTATCTCACAACAATGTTCAAATGACTTTTAACATTTATTTCAATGCGAATGTTTAATTTTGCATATTGCATGAATAAAATTTTTAAATAATATTATTTAAAACAAATTTTTTAATTCTGATATTTATTTGTACATTTTACGTGCAAAAAAAAAATAACTGTTATTGTGATGATTTCACGATACTTTTTCATAATAAGCACGGCTACTAATTGTTTGTATTGGCCATGCTTATTATAAAAAACATAAAACCTAGTATTTGTAAAATTGGATGTTTGCTTCCAGCATTTTTACTACAATTATATAACCTCAATTTTTCTATTATGTTATTAAAATAATTATAATAATAGTAAATTTTTATTATTTGAATTTGCAGAGTTTAACCACTTTAATGAATTACATATCATTCCTTTTAATATCTCTTTATGAATAATGCAGTTAATATTCATATTTGAATTCGTTTGTTTATTACAATGTGATATTCATTTTTTATTTGAATTTTTGTAAAATTTATGTAGACTTTGTATTTTTTGGGATCTTCTTTCTCTCTTATATAGAACTGATTTTTGTTATATATAAATACGGATTTATGTGTGTGAATGTTGCTTCAGTATGACTTAAAAATTAATACCAGATTTCTAATTTTTTCCCCACTAAATTCACTTTTCTGTTATTTATTATGAATTCGAAAATCTCGAAAAGATTTAATTTTAGTTAAACAAAAAATTATATTCATTTAAACGCTTTTAAAAGTGAAAAACAAAAACAAATTATTTTGTGTTTTATCACACATTCATGATTGTGTGATTGTGTGTTTTATGCATTCATCATTTGTATTTTTTTTTTATTTCTATTTTAAAGATTTATATTCTTTTTTTTTAATATAACAATTTCAGGCAACATATTTTAAGTTTAATTGTTTATTATAATTATTATTACTTCTTACAAAAGTGTTTGTGCGTATGAGATATACTAAACAGACATTAAAAATGAATGAAATTAACTAAATTAATTGAGAAATTATGCAAAATTCTAAAACAATGCAATAGTTAATTTTTTTAATTTTTGTAGACTTCAAAGAAGTTGAAAAAGCCTATAAATTTTGTATAGATGCATTGATTTTTTGAGTTTTCAAAAGTTGTTCTTTATTAAAAATATATTAGCATTTTTTCATTTCTATATAGAAGACAAAAAAGTTATGAAAAGAAAAATATGAAAGTGAGTAGACAAGAACTTCTTTTTAGTTATTTTTAATTAAAGGTGAATTTTTATTTTTCTGTTAAATTTTCAAAGATCGTTTGCAAAAGAATTTAAAAATACGAGTGACATCATACCCCTTTTAAAAGTTTTTACTCATGTTGTTGGGAATAATGCATTTTTAATATATGCAAATAAATAATTTGCTTAGATTGTATTCAGTAATAAATAATTTGCCAATTTTCATAAGTTAATAATTTCTTTTGTTATTTTCAAAATTTTTAAAGATATTTTTGCTCATTTCAAATGCTTTTGTTATATAGGCTTTAAATCAATTTATTTTATTTATATTTTCTTTTATTTATTTTCGTTTATTTAGCTGTAACGAAATAACATTTAAAAAAAATTTTGTGTTATTTTCATAGTTAATCTTTCGATACGCTTTCATCAATTACAAATGAATGCAAGACAAGTCAGTTTTTTAAATTATAAAAATAAATTAAAATTAAATAATAATTAAGTTAACATTATAATAAAATAATTATAAAATAAATATAATTAACCTAATAAAATATTATAATAACTTTTACAAATTTATAATAAAATATGTAATTAATTTTTTTAAATAAAGATTCACTTGCCATTTTACAATGGATATTTAACTCTAGAGTAAGATATCTTATAATTTCGAAATAGTATTTTTTTTTTTTCACCAACATATTTTGGCAATTTCAATATATGATGAAGTTATTTACATAATTATACAACAATAAGTCCGAAAGGAAGAAAAATATGATAATTTGGAGTTGTGTTCTGTTATTTACTTATGTTGAGTTGTATTATCTACAACACTAATAAATATATTAATAGTAACTTCCTTTTATTACAAGAGACCTATACAAAATCCTTTTAATATTTATAATAACTTATTTACTTAATTTTTAAATAATAAAGGAAGAAAAAGAAAGCCAATCATGCATTTTTAGAGCTTTCTTAAACAATTTTTTATTACAATATATTCTAAAACTATTTCCATCATTTCAAAATATAAGGGTGAAGAAATAACTGGATTATACAGAATGACAATGATTCCTACGAAATGATTCTACATGATTCTGACAATGATTCTACAGCGATTCTTATGAAAACAAATTCAAATAATTTTTCACTTTTTCATAAAATAACAAAATACATCTACATTTCTCAAATATCAATGCACAGAACTTTCTATCTTGCATCGTTTTATACCTCCATTAGTTTTATGTGTGGCATCAGAATGGTGAAGGGGGATTTTATACCCTTACTTCCAAAATATTGTTATTATGTCTGTTCTCATGGCAACTGAATTAAAATGTTTTTGATATTGCTGCAGAGATTCTTGCTTTCAAAAGAAAGTAGGCAATATTATTTAATTATGAGACCACTTCCACTTTTATTTATTTTTCACCGTTCCCTCTTATGACTTTTTGACGTAATAAAAGGACTTCATTACGTAGCAGATTAGATTATTTATAGAAGAGATATTATTAAAGGCATGACGTAGGACATTTATTTAATGAAAATAATTGCAAGTGAAAAATCTGAGAATTTTTAAGATTCCACATTTCCTTAAATTATTCATATCTGAAGATTATTTTTAAAATTTCAAAGGCAACAACGCTTTCATGTATGATGGCAATTCACGTGAATCAATATGAAGAAGGATACATAAAATAGACATTGGTCATTAATACCACCTGCAAAGAAAAATCAAAGGCATTTTGTTTCTTTATTAAATATTACTTCAATTAATATTTTGATCTTTTGAAAGCATTGTTTTACTTCAAATAGTAAATAAATTTAAATGTCCGGCAGGCATACTTTAAAAGTCTTATACAAAAAAATATTACTTCATCTTGAAATCATTTTAACATATTAATAAGTTTATTAAGAATTTTAAAATATCTTTGCTCTAATTTTGTATTATTTTAATTTTTATTTGTTTGTAAGACTTATTTTTGTTCAGCTAAATTTAGTCTTACAAACAAATATAATTAATTTAAGAAAATATGAATATGGTGAATTAGTCATTCTGAAATAATGGAGAACATTTCACATAAAGAAAGTAGAATTTTTAAAAGAAATGGCAGTTATGTTTCTCATAAATAGAAATTGAAACAGTTTAACGAACAGAAGATTTACATGTTAGAAAAATACATGTTAATTATAATCTTTAGCTTTTATAAAAAGCTAAATGTTAACGCTTATTAAGCTAATGTTACGCTATTAATTATAATCTAAAACTTATGAATTTTAGTTTTATAAAAAGTTGAAGAAAGCTTTATATTATTTTAATCATGGGAGTTTATATGATAGCAACCATAGCCATTTTCAAATATTCTTAATTAATTATCATTTATAGGAGTTTTTACACTCATAATTAAGGAATTTTAATTTTCTTGTTTGAAAATATTTGAATTCCATCTAAAGTATTGTGTTTCTGTAAATAGATTTTTTAGTTTTGACAATTATGTAGTCAAGAAAAAGTTCCTGTCAAGATCTTGTATTTCATTCTTCTGATATTATAGTCATAAAATTTGAATAAATGCACTTTGAATTTAAAACTTCACAATTATATTTTAAATTTAGAAATTAATCAAAATTCATACTTATATATTCAGATGTTTAAATAAAATTTCTCTGCAAAACATGAAGAAGTATCATACCTTGCACAGCACAACTCTTCTCTAACAAAATGGATTATTTAGCAGCCTACTGATTTATCCTATACCTTCCCAGAATAAACAGCGTCTAGGTTTAAATGCTATTGGAAAAGGAAGTTAAAAAATCCCATACGTTTCTATTTCTAACCAAGTTCAAACACACTTTGATGGCCGGTCTTCAAAACTTTAACTCATAAATGCAGAATATGGACTTCCCATTGTACTAACTAGCTACTCTACACCTTTATATTAAACCTCATAACATATTCCACAATAATTCTATTAATATATTCCGATTAAATATACTCTGTAAAAGTGATATGATTTATACAAACCATATATTCTTAATTCTCGATGAAATAATTTGACTACATCCTGACATAACGCCAAAGCTACTAAATAATGGTGTAATCTCCAATCCTACTTGTTCTTGTTATGTGTTCAAATGCTATTTAATAATCTAAACTTGATCATTAAATGCCTTTTTTTCTATATTTTAAGGAGTAATTATCTTCATTTTTGATATACCCAGGTTCATAACTGGAAAACGATATATCCTTTCTGATTATTGACAAATAGATTCGTGCTTCAGATGTGTAAAATGTAATTTTAGTAAATCTAACATGATAATATATTCCATAAAAATTCTATTAATATATTCTATTAAATACATTTTATAAAAGTGACATGATTTATATAAATCATGTATTCTTAATACTCAATTAAAATAGTATAACTACATCCTGGCTACATTTTTTCTAGTAAACTTTCTTTTTATCTCTCATAGTCACAAATGTGAGGCAGTTATCTCTAATTGTCTTCCCCAAACAGCAATATTCTCTGTAAGTCACTAGTGACATGCATAACAGAAATGTGAGGCCCACCGATATTAAATAGTTGGAACATTCTTCTAGTAAGCTTTCTTTTATCTCTCATAGTCACAAATGTGAGGCAGTTATCTCTAATTGTCTTCCCCAAATAGCAATATTCTCTGTAAGTCACTAGTGACATGCATAACTAGGCCCACCGATATTAAATAGTTGGAACATTCTTCTAGTAAGCTTTCTTTTTATCTCTCATAGTCACAAATGTGAGGCAGTTATCTCTAATTGTCTTCCCCAAATAGCAATATTCTCTGTAAGTCACTAGTGACATGCATAACAGAAATGTGAGGCCCACCGATATTAAATAGTTGGAACATTCTTCTAACTTTCTTTTTATCTCTCATAGAAAATGTGAGGCAGTTATCACTGAATATTAAACTAGTGACATAAAAAGAAATGTGAGGCTCACTGATGTTAAATAGTTAAAAAAATGTTTACTAGAAAAATGTTCTAATAATAAAAATAATTAGAAAAGTCCTCTAGAATGCTAAAATAATTAAAAATTTTTTTTTCAAATAGTTATTTAATTTTCTAAATGTATAACATTTCATAAGACAAAAGAAAATAATGCTGACGATGATTAAATACATACATCAATCGAAATAAGTATGTAGTTGATAAAGTATAAAAAAAGACTGTCTTTTTTAATTAAAATATTTTCCAAATTATGCTAAAATACAGTTACTTTTTTTTTTTTTCTAGATAAATATAAATTAAGAAATGTTTTTTTCTCATTATAAAGAAAACTTTCAACATAATTATTGTATCGTCTGAAGTTTTGCAATTAAATTTCTTTTGTGTTTTCATCTTTCAAATTTTTCTGATAATTTGCAAATCGTTCACAGAAAACTTTTTGCAAATTCTTCTTGTTTTACTACAGATTAAAAAAAAAGAAAGATTAAGTTTTTTTATTGAGTGATGTAATTAAAATTCGCCGAAGCCATGTTTCGAAGTGGAGCGATGGAGTAAAACAACATATTATAACAGTTTCTTTTTCTTGATGGAATCTTATTACTTAAAAGCTTTACTTAATAGCTTGAATTCATTTGATTTAAATCATTTCATAGTTTGAATGTTTTGAATTCATTTAAATTTTTTTGCAGAAGTTCTAGAGACTAAATGAATGAAGTGATTTGATTGTTTAGTGTATCCATAATCATTTATTGTTGAATAATTGCAAACAATTATTGATAAAATTTTGAACGATAAATAAAATAGTTTCATTAAAACTATTAATATATTATGCATTATCACATATTTAATTTACATTTAAGAAAATAATATACGTAGAATTTTTCTAAACTGTAATAAACGTTGTCTGAACAAATAACGTTGCCCACAACTTGTGGCACAAACACTGTATAAAAGTCTTAATATATCCACAACTAGTGGCATAGTGATAATGTGCAAATAAAAAGGCTAAGAATGGAATTCACCAGCCACGTTTGTTGCAGTCGGTGTCAACGCTCGAGGGGATACGGTAATGATTGTGGCAATATGTATAATCGTCTTGCATTGAAAAATCAAAGCGGAGTGGAAATATATATATATATACTACTGTGCCCAAAATTAAGACCAACTATTTTTTTTTTTTCAAAAACTATTTATTTATTCTTTCAAATTTATTTCATCGCCTTCAAAGTAATCCCTTCCGGACACAATGCACTTGTGTCAACTTTTTCCAATCCTCAATGCATGCTAAAAAGTCATCTGCAGGGATGACCTTCAAAGCACGCGGCGGCGATTCACGTTGAATCTCTTCAATCGACTCAAAACGGTGGCCCCGGAGTGCTTTTTTTGAGTTTAGGGAAGAGCCAGAAGTCGCACGGTGTGAATGCGATGGGTTGTGAAACGATATGGCATTTATTTTTGACGAAAAGGTCACGAAGAATCAATGAAGTGTGAGCTGGCGCATTCAATGTTTTCGGTACCAATCGAGATTTGACGCGTTTGAGGCCCAAAATGGAATTGACCGATCCTTTTGAAATTCCAACATCATTAACAAGGTCTCTAATTGTAAATAGACACTTTGCAGGCATCAAATATTAATTTTTGGACGTGAGCTTGGTCGGTTGAGGATAATAATCTACCAGAGTGTTCTTCGTCTTCAACGCGTTCTCTGCCTTTTTTTGAACTGTGTATACCACTTCTAAACATTTCTGACCAATATAGGAATGCTCACCGAATGCCTTCTTCAACATTCCTTAAGTTTCCGCAAACAAAATTGAATGCAAGTTCTTTGCTCAATTAATTCAGGCATTTTAAAAATCGCCAAAATCACTTTTTACGTCTCACAAAGGCAATCGGAACTCAAATACTAATGAATATTTTGACGTCAAATTTCACACAGGTGTCAAGGACAGTACCAGCAAACAAAAAGAAAAAAAAATTGAAATTCCATAATCCCCGGGAATTTGAAATTGAAAATTGGTCTTACTTTTTGGATATAGTGGTATATATAGCTCTGAATGAGGTACTTGATAGTTTTGTATTGCAAATGCTATGATGGTTTTGTTACACAATTTGTTTGTAGAGGATATAATGGTCTTTGTTATGCAAAAATGGTTGTGTAATTCACATCTTGTCTGTTCTCCTTTATTTTTAGTGTTTTGTTCTTCACATACACATTGATAATGTGAGAGAAATGTAGAATAAAGACAACACCAATATCTATTTAATATTTAAAGAGCTCATGAAGAAAATATTAGAAATACTTTTATATTTTTAATGACTATATTGGATAATAGACAATTACAATTTGAAAAAAAAAAATTATTTTTAATTTTTTGTATTTTAAAAGTTTTATAAAAAGTTAATATTACTCCTATTATTTAAACCGTGTATAAAAATTAAACTTATAAACTATTAACATTTAATTATTATTATATATAAAGTATGGAATTTATGTTTAAAAGATGTCCCAATTGTTATTATACAATTTTTATTTTTAAAAACAAACATATTTTTATCGATTGTAAACTTCAGGAAATTATTAATTAATTTATTATTTACTCATGAGGATTTTATCTTTCTATTATCATAAGAGAGCATAAGTAATAATTAAATCATAAGTAATTTATCATAAATCATTCATAAATAATAATTAATCATATGAACGATTGATAAATTACTTATGATTAATTATTACCTATGAACGATTGATAAATTACTTATGATTATTACCTATGAACGATTTATGATAAATTACTTATGAATGATTTATGATAAATTACTTATGAATGATTTATATTAAATTACTTATGAAGGATTTATAGTAAATTACTTATGAATGATTTATATTAAACTACTTATTAATTATTACGAGATTTATGATAAATTACTTATAATTAATTATGAACGCATAAGTAATAATTAATCAGAGGTAATTAATCATAAATGGAAAGAATTTTAGTCTCTTTGTTTCTTAATATTAAAAATCTATTCATTAACGAAAATCTCTCGTATAATAAAAGTTTAGTGCTACAGAGCATTATAAATACTATCTAACTATTTTCAATACTTTAAATTAAAATCATGAATATAATTTCTATGAAATAAATGACTTTGTTAGTAAATTTGAAAAAATCACATTTCTCATTAAAAAATTATTCTGGAAGTTTCAAGATTTATATAGATTGCGGCGAAATAAAGTTTTAATCATACGAAATAAAATTAAAAACGTACTGGACTGTCAAAAAATAACGTCGGTATCAGAAATTTTTTTTCTTCTTTCTTCGATTTCTAAGAATTCTAAAGATTTTTTCCCCTAAACGAAGTATTTCATCGTTAGAAAATTCCTTTATAGGAATTCATTGGCTCCGATATGAGAACACAAGGGATTTAATTACTTGCAAACGTAAGATAGTATTGATTGCAATTAAAGGACAAAAAATACAACGGAAGAAATTAGGAATTGTTCCAAATGCAAATAAAAGTCAATTCGAAGAAAAAGATTATTTTCCTAATGACACTTGGAAAACTTAAGGCTTCCATTGAATAAATCAATATTTTACTTTGCACCAGATGGCGCTGCGAACTGCGGTTTTCTGTTGGCCTATCAACTTCAGTTTTATAAAAATAAATAGTTTTTATAGTTTTCCCTTTGTGTTTTTTGAAAAGAAAGTGGATTGACATTTATGTTGGAGTGAAGTACACTTTTGGCAAAAAGTCAATATTTTCAGGCGAGAATGATTTATGGTAGAAATAAGTAAATATATGAATTGCATAACAAAAATTTATTCCTGTACCTTTCCTAAATTAAAATTTCTCGAAATTTACACTATGCAATATTATAAAATATAAACCTGGAATATCATGCAATACATATATTTACCTACAATATTATAGTATAAATAATATTTTGTTAAATAAATATTTTTTTTTTTTTTTTTTACTTTTCCTATTAAAATACTGAATAGAAAAATTGATAAATTGATAAGGAAACATAAATTATTTTGTTTATGTAATAGTTTTTAAGATTATTAATTCTCCTTCATTTTTATTAAACAGAAAAAAAAGGGCTTCATATACTTTTAAAATAAGAAAGTTCAATATAAATATATCGAAAGATAAGAATTTGATTAGAATTTAAATTTTTAATTTTTGTACTTTTTAACTTAAAGTATTCGCATTGTTGTCTATTTAAACAATATATTTTTACAATACCATATTTTTTAAATAATGATATTATTTTGATCATGTAAGGCTTTCGTCTTTTTCGCGACCGAATTATTATTCTATCGATGTCAAATGCCAAATCGAAATATTAAACTAAGTAAATAAGCTAATTGAAACATTATATTTAATTTATTACTAAGACTTTGATATAAAAGCTTTACATAAATTTAATAATAAAATGAACATCATAATAATTCTGTATTGGTCTTGTACTTCAACTAGTACAATACTATAATTAAAATAGAAATTTCGAGATTTTTGACCAGTATCCTTGATCTAATTATTGAGTTATTTTATTTCCTTTTTTTTTTTTTTTTTTTGCTATCTGCGATTAACATCCGTCCAAAGTATTTAAGAGTCTTTATTATAAACTCTCCTTTAATGTTAAATGAATTTAAACGTATCTGTGTTTGTTCCCCTTACTCTAAAAGTATTTCCAAAAAAATTTATTATATTTTCTAAAGTATTCTTCAAATTAGTTTTTAAAACAAATTTATACTTTGTAGATACTTCCATTAATTATTTTACTTAGTTTAAAATGGCAATTTCTCGAAAAGTAACACAAAAACTGTACCTTTTGCTTCATTGTTTAAATGGAAAGGGTAATGTATTATTTAACAAATTTACTTGTTAAAACACTAGCTACTTACTAGTAACAAATTTTAAATAGAAGTGAGAAAATAACTTGTAATAGTCACTCTAATGTTTAATGCATTGTCGTGCATAATGCAATTTAAAGCAATTGCTTTTCTTCAGTTTTGTAATCTATTCTAAATAGCTGTTTTATTTTTAAGCAAATTGTAATGATGAAAAAATTTATGTTACACAAATTATTTTCAGAAAATTCCTTTAGTTCACATATTATTACGACTTTATTACAAAATTTACATCATTGTGAACAGTTACTTCGTTAAAAGTGAAACAAATATGTAGAATGCTTTATAGTTTATTGTAAAGATAGGTATTTTTTCAAATTAAGTTATTCATAACATTGCCTATTTCTGTTGCAATGATGTTGCATATTTCTTGCTTTTTCAAATTTTCTCTTCTATTTTGCAACTGAATTGAGGTTATTAAAATTTAAAGAAACATAATTGAAAGCATAGTTTTTAATAAGGAGTGTGAAGCAGGTTGGCCATTCGAAGATTCGCCATTATCTCTACTCACTTTCCATCTATTATTGCAGTTAGTCTTAACTTATGGACTGGTAGCATGTCATGGAGTTAGGGGAGAAAATCACCACTGCGTGCATTACAAGCAATTACTGCACCAAATTACAAGCAATTGTAAGAAAAAACGATTCTTTTCTCACTGCTTTTGAAACATGAATGTGTCGATTGCGACAGAATATCTTACATTGACTAGGACTGTTTAACGTTTCTTTTTTTCTTTTCATTTGTATTTTTGAATATCAATGCGAGTTATTTAAAGGCATTGGTTCATAGAATAAAAACAGGGCTGAAGTATCTCAATAAATTTCTTCGATAAAAGTTTTAATACAGCTAATGATTTTTCAAAGTACTGATACTAAAACAAGGCTATTTGGAAGTTTGTTAGTGGTTGAAAAAAAAACTCTGCATTGGTTTTGCTCATAAATAAATTCTTCTATGAGTATGTCATATTTTATGGAGAACGAAAGAAGTATCTCATCATATGGGAAGGGTTAAAAAATTCAAAATTATATCATACGAATAGGTATTTTAAAAGCATAAATAATGCAAAATATACAAAGAGAAGTTAACAAATACCTATTACTAAGATATATGTTAATCAAGTACTTTAAAGCAACAAAAAATTTAAGTCAACAAAACATTTTCCCATTTACTATAGTTTGCATTTTTTAATATGTGGTTCTTGAAATAAACAATAAAATAATAATAAATGATAAATAAAATTTAGAAAAAAAGGGGATAAAAAATATTAAATGTAGTACATAAAACTAATATACAAAAAAAAAAAAAAAAAAAAAAAAGATGAGAAGAAAAATAATAAAAATTTAAACTAAAAAAGAAAATACACCACTATGTCAATAAACAAAGGAAGTAAAAATGGAATTATACGTTAATCATACTGAAAGGAATTCACAAATTCAACAGAAGCTTCGTAGGACTTTGTTACTACAAATGATATCATATTTCTTTAGAAATCGAAGATTTTGCTCAAAACTTTTTGTATTGTTTTTTCAAGATAAGTATGCTTAAAAGTGATATGTTTCATATTTTTAGTAATTTTAAAATACAGAAGTAAAAGGGTTCACACTTTTATTTTTTTCCTCATATAAGAAAAATTTCTTTATAATTCAATTTGTTTATATGATATTTGTTTTTATGACTAAAAAAAATATTTTTCAGATTTTATTGTAATAACTGTAATCATTTATTTCATTGAGATAAATTGTACAAAATTGTTAAAAAGAGGCATCATATAACAGAAGCACTGCATGAATTAAAATTTAAATTTTGTCATTTATTTTTTTTTTTTTGTTTATTTTAATTTCATATTTTTGTGATTTATTTTAAACGTTTGACGTTTTTTGTGATTTATTTAAATTATGTTTTCGTTGTTTATTATGGTTTACTTTAATTTTTAGTACACTTCAAAAGACTTTGTAATATAAAGGGTAAAAATTTTGA
The DNA here is from genome assembly GCA_021605095.1 of Caerostris extrusa. NCBI lineage: Eukaryota > Metazoa > Arthropoda > Arachnida > Araneae > Araneidae > Caerostris > Caerostris extrusa. Next base: position 105,829 of record BPLR01000761.1, on the reverse strand, counting down.
AAATAATATAGTAAATGGTAAAAATCTTTTGAAAAATTAATGTTTAGTACACTATCTAGAACAGATGTTCCCAAATTTTTCGAATCGCGCCGTCTTTTTTTAAATTACGTTTTTCTCATGATACACTACCTAAGAAAAATTATGACAAATTAGTTCAATTGTTTTAAATTAATATTTATTTTTTTTAATTTTATCAAATTAATAATTTGCGGGATGTATAAGCCTTCTAATTACTACACATTTTTCTCAAATAGTGGTATTAAACTGCATTCATCATTTCTCATTTCCTTTCCCACATGATTTTTGCTCGATACTTACTTTTTATAACAGCGACATGCAAAACCAAGTTTGCACAAATACGACATCGGAAATGGATTTAAAATCAACGAACTTCATCACTTAGAAGTGGATATTCATCTTTTATTGAAATACAAAATTCTGTCAATTTATTGCTGCCGAATGTCGCTTTCAAATATTTGTCATGACACAACTCGATAAGATTATATTTTTTTTTGCAGAAATAAATGCAGATGGAGCATTGGTGTTAAATTGATCTTCCATCTATGTAAATTTATCGAAATTTTCATTTTAAAATTATTTCTTAAATCACATAGTTGTAATAGTTAGCTGTGATTAGTGCCCTTCTGAAATGGTTTTATATGTCTAGGGAAATCAAGTTCTTTTAAGACAAAAATTATTATAATATTAAAAAATACTCCTCGCTGGCAGCTTTATTCAATTTTCTTCTTCGTAGTTTGAGTTTTTGTTTTTATTTTTTATAAGAGTTGAAAATTTTTCATTGACTTCAGAAAGTGTATGTTTTTGTGCAGGGAATTCAGCTTATCAACAAATGTCGCCTAAGTATGCTGTTTCAATAAAAAAAAAAAATTTCTGTAGTCGCAAAATCTTTGTCATCTTTCATTCTTCTTCTTAAATAAAATAAAAATTTATTGTTGAATTCAGATATACGTGATTACCACGACATGGCTGTGGTGCATTGCTGTAATACAATAGAGAGATGTGTTCGGTTCCTTGCCTTCAATGGAGTTTTTATTAAATATATTACATACTCTTCACGTTTTAACACTTATTCAATCAAGTTTCAGGTGCTTTGACGTAAACTCTTCCTGTGAATGGGTACATAGCACATTAGAGTGAAGTAAGGATTGGAAAAGAAGCTTTAGGGGTTAAGTAAGTGCCTGTAGTCCACCATAGCAGCCAGATATGGAAGAGCTCCATCAGTACAAATCACCAATGGACTTAATTCAATCAAATTATTTTCAGGTATAAATGTATCAAGTATCTCGAATAAGTTCAGAACTTTCGCTCCTGTAGTGATATTTTCACAAAGAAAAATATCTTTTTCAATGTTGTTACCATGAACCGATCATAGCATACATAATGAGCATCTTTATCATCATGTCTTCTCGTCTGCTCTGCAACATCTTCATAAACAATTCAAATCTGCCAGGAAACATCTACGTATCATCCAACCACACACAAAATCTACATAATTACCATTTTTTAGCTTTTTATTTTGTGTTTTTGTTCGATTAGGTTAAATTTCTTATTCTTGGTCTAATAAACCACATAGCCTTTGCAATATTTCACGACGCCCTTTTGTAATCACTGCACTAGAAGAAAAGAAATTATATTTGTAGTGTGCAGGTTGGACAACTGGATTGTAAGTGGGTTTAGTTGAGTTGAGTTGAGATACGAGAGGCACAGGATGGAAAACTCACAGCTTTATTTTTCACATACACCAACATCACATAGGTACAATTAGACACAAGCAATATTTCACACATTAAAAAAAAAATATTCGTGGAAGGATTTCACTTCCATGCCGAAAATTAATACTCAGGTACGCACAGGGTGCGTGAAAGATACTTTTAAAGATACTTTTCCGGGTGAGAGTCTATAAACAAACTACAACTCAAGATTGCTAAATATATTTCTCTCTCGGGATGAGAGAGACTAGAAATTAAACGTTTCTCAGCAAATGCGCTTGGTTGTGTCGTACTTTGGCTTGGTTGTGTTGAATCTTATGACCTACTGACCATTTTTCCTGTAAGCTAGAGGAGTTTCTCTTGCCGGTGCATAGAAAGAAGCACGGTTTTAATAATTTCAGTATAAAACCGTGCTTCTTTCTACGAATGAAATGTTTCAGTAAAATACCTCTATTGAATGAGGAATATTAGAATAATTAATTATAATACGCTATTAAGATTTTTATATTTAAATAGTAAAAATCACATGTAACTGAACAAAATTATTATTCAACGAAGTCCTTTCTGTTGTGCCTAATGGCATAGCTGTCGAAATATTTATTTCCTTTTACATAAGAGAATAATTATTTAAACTGATTAATAAAAACACTTGTTTTGATTTCACAATAATCAAAGTAATTCAGCTTTAAATATCCTTTCAAAATTTAAATTACTTCAGCTAGATTCAAAAAAAAAAATATCTTAGTTCGATTATCAAAATAAATCAACCACTTTAATTTTAAATGAATAATTGTAATTGAGTACGACCAAGCAGCATTTTGCTACGAGCTAAACAACAATATTAAAAACAAATTAGTCAAAATAAATAAAAAACAAAACAAAATAATATATTAAAAACGAAATTGAATGCCTGTAAAATAACATTTAAGTAAATAATATGAACTAAAGACAGAAAATATAATCTCCATATTTATTCAACTCTTGTTAAATGCAGCGCTAATTAATATTACTAAACCACTTAAGATTTCATTTTGGTAATTTTATTAACCATCAAAGTATTTTATATTAATTTTCTTTCATATATTTTTGTTATTTTATTTCAGCTACAGCCAACATTACAAAAAATCTCTCCATTTGAATGCAAAAAAAAAAAAAAAAAAAATTACTTCAAATTGAAATGAAAATATTCATAATTGGATAAGACACGACCACTATTTTTATAATCGAATAAACAAAAATATTAAAAACAAAAAATCCAGACCAAATTGAAATCATCTGGTACGAAGAAACAGCAATAAATTCAAAAGGAAAATTAAATTTCTCGAAAAACAAACTTTCCAAATACTGATTTAAAACAATTTTTCAATGATGACGTAAACAAAATGAGAACGTGAACTGAAGATGGGGGGTAAAATAAAATAAAATGAATTATTTAAGGGGGGGGGGGTGGGGGTGGGGGGTTATAAAACCGCCCTGGTGTTGTTGTCGTCTTACTGGTTCATTGTGTTCTATTATTTTTAAATATATTCTACCAGTTTAAATAAAAATGATTTATTCTGAAGTAATAAATCTTCACACTTGAAACAAAATAAAAGCTATAACTGAACAAGTTAAAAAAAATGCGTTTGCAATCTTTTAAATGCAAATTTTTCGTTTAATTACTCTTCATGGCGATAACGTATTCGAAATTTAACTGTTTGAAGAGAAGAAAAAGGAACTTATTTTGTTTTTGCATTCTAAATTTTTAACGCCCCTTCCCCCTCCCTGACAAAAGTAAAATGGGAAGATGACGACTGAAATTCTTAACAATTTAAATCCTTTAAAATTACTGCGAGGTTTGTGATGTTAATATTATTTTGCCATAATTAATTGAGATTTCAAATTACTGAGATGTTAATTATTTTATGTCACTAAATGATCAAAGAAGTCAGATTTAATTAATTTTAAATTTTTCCCTTAATTAATCCACAGGGGCCAAAGATGATTATATTTGCTTTGATAAAAAATGATAAATTTTGTTATTTGATAATATAGATGTCATTTGAATCAAAACATTTCTATTTAGAGTTTTAAATGTTTTGAAAATAATTTATTCAGAAAATTATACTTCAATTATTTTGATTCATTATTATGGAATAAATAAAAAACCTTTGAGAGATTCTTAATTGCATTCTTTAACTTTCAAATGATTAAGTGTATAATGCATTTAAAAAATAAAAGTTGATTAAAGAATATATTTATTATATTTAATTTATTTATTCTATATAATATTATATATTAGTGTCTACAAATTGAATATGTTTTTAAATTCCTATATTTATATTTTTATTGGTATCTTTCAATTTAATGCAAGTAATCTGAAACATATGTTACTAATTTCTCCATGTCAATAATATCATTCTCAACAAAAATTTATATAATAAGTAAATATTTAAATATTGTTAAAATAAATATATATATATAAATTATTCAAAGATATTTAATATTTTATTTAACTGTAAGCAGATTTTGATGAATTATTAAAATATAAATGATGAGTAAATAACAGTTTTCTTAAATAAAACTTTGATATATTCCTTAAAGAAATGAAATAAGTTAGCTGGATAATAAAAAAAAACCAACAACTTCAATTTTAAATAAATATACATAATTGAGTACGACAAAGCAGTATTTTGCTACGAGCTAAACAACAATATTAAAAACAAAATAGACAGAATAAATAAAAAAGCAACAAAATAATAATAAATTAAAAACTAAATTGAATGACTGTAAAATAAAATTTAAGTAAATAATATGAACTAAATATAATGTATAATGTCCATATTTATTCAACTCTTGTTAAATGGAGCGCTAATTAATCTTATTACTAAACCACTTAAGATTTCATTTCGATAATTTTATTAACCATCAAAGTAGTTTTATATTAATTTTCTTTCACATATTTTTGTTATTTTATTTCAGACTACAGCCAACATTAGAAAATCTCTCCATTTGAATTTCAAAAAATAAACAAAAACAAATTACTTCAATTTGAAATGAAAATATTCATAATTGGATAAGACAAGACGAATGTTTTACAGTCAAATAAACAAGAATATTAAAAATAAAAATAAAAATCCAGTTCAAATTGAAATCATCAGGTACGAAGAAAAAGCAATGAATTCAAAAGGAAATTAAATTTCTCGAAAAAACTATTTCAAATACTAATTTAAAATAATTTTTCAATGATGACGTAAACAAAATGAGAACATGAACTGAAGAAGGGCAAAAACTAAAATAAAATTAATTATTTCGGAGAGGGGGGGATTTTTATAAAAACGCCCTGGTGTTGTCGTCTTATTGTTCATTGTGTTCCATTATTTTTAAATATATTCCACCAGTTTAAATAAAAATGATTTATTCTGAAGTAATAAATCTTCACACTTGGAAACAAAATAAAAGCTATAACTGAACAAGTAAAAAAAAAAAATCGTTTGTAATCTTTTGAATGAAATTCATCTTCCTGGGTCCTTTCATCCCCCTTTTATTGTTTCCCGAAAGCGATTAAAAAGAAAAATTTAAGCACTTTATTAAAATAAGAAGGAAACAGAGACATTATTAATTAATTTTCTCGATTTAAAAATGAAAATGCATCGACGGTAAAAGAATAAATTGAAGAAGGTTTAAAAATTGTTGTCAAAACGAAATTTTAATGGACTCTTCAGGACGATAACGTATTCGAAATTGAACTGTTCTGAGCGATGAAAAAGGAAATTATTTTGTTTTGTATTCTAAATCTTCTGTCCCCCTCCCCCTCTCACGTCACAAAAATAAAATTGGAAGTTGACGACTGCAATTCTTAAAAATGTTTGTGATGTGAATATGATTTTGCCATAACTAATTTTGATTTCAAATTATTACTGAGATGTTAATTATTTGATGTCACTAAATGATCAAAGAAGTCAGATTTCCTTAATTTCAGATTTTTCTTATAATTAATCTCGCTCCCACAGGGGCTAAAAATTTTTATAATTACTCAGGAAGAAAAATGATAATTTTGTTATTTGATAACATAAATTTTATTCGAATCAAAACATTTCTATTTAGGATTTTAAATGTTTTGAAAATAATTTATTCAGAAAATTATCCTTAATTTATTATGAATCATTATTATGGAATATATAAAAACCCTTTGAGAGATTCTTAATTGCATTATTTAAATTTCAAATGTTTAAATGTATAATACATTTAAAAATAATATTTGATTATAAATATATTTATCGTATTTAATTTATTAATTCTATATAATATTGTATATTAGTGTCTATAAATTGGATGTAGTTTTTATATTCTACGATTTATATTTTTTATTGTGATACATTATGTCATTAATATTGTTCTCAATATAAATTTATATACTAAATTAATATTTAAATTTTGTTAAAATAAATATATATATAAATTCTTCAAAAATATTTAACATTTGAATTAATTATCAGCTGATTTATATAAAATTTTAAAATATAAATAAGACTTATTTTAATTAAATTGATTAACTTAATTAGTAACATTTGCATGATAATTATGAACAATGTACCATCTGTTGAATAGTTGAAATAACTTTATTAAATTTCTTCATACAATCCTGATATTAATATTTGTTGATTGATTATATACGATACACTATGAAAACTTACACAGTTTTTTTTATAATAATATCAAGTAACTAAGCCACAGAATAGCAGAGTGAATGGCCCCCTGTGACAAAAGTTTCGGGTTCGAGGCCCAGATGTGCCATGAATATTTGTAGTGGTCCGAAATCATTTTAAACTATAAGTCCTGGTTCCATATGACTTCTACTACTATTACACCACACCACATCACTGTGCCTAGAGCTGAGTTGCCCCTTTACAGTTTGGGAATGATGTGGATGAGAATAAATCTGATTGGGCTGCGTGACGCTCTACGGTCATGAGACCGGGACCTACAGCTTAAAGTGAATTCCGAACCACTACAAGAATCCATGGCACCGCCGGGATTCAAACACAATACCTGTGGTACCGAGAGCCAGAGCGCTATCCACTCGGCAATTAGGACCGGCACATCATCAAAGAAACAAGAGAAAAAAAAAAATGCAGAACTATTTATCAAAGACAATAAACGAAAGGTAGTATAGCACTAACTTTAGTACAGGAACTAATTTATATTACTTCGTCTATTTATATCAGACATAGAGTTTATCTTCACTATAGTCTTTCCATATCAACTGAGTGACTCACGAGGATCGTGCTAGCAGCGCTTGCGATTCGACGAAATTTTCCTAAACAGCCCAAATCTGAAGGGAAACAACTACGCCTCATCAACCACAAAGAAAAAAAAAAAATCTACATATTTACCAATTTTTATATTTTTATTTCTTTTTTTGTTCAATTATATTAAATCTCTTTTCTTAGTCTAATAAACATCTTAGCTTTTGTAATATTTCATGGTTTACCTACGAACATTTTGGAAACCATTGTACTAGAAGAAAAGAAGTTATATTTGTAGTGTACAAGCTAGGCAATTGGATTGCAGCTGGGTGTGATTGTGTTGAGGTACTTAAAGCACAGATACAAGCATAGTTTTATTTACACACGCACAAACACGCACAGATACAATTAGACATAAGCAATATTTAACACATTTAAAGACATAGATTCGACATTTAGATTCGTTCGCTGAATGATTACACTTCTAAGCTGAAAACTGGATACTCAGGTACGCGCTGTGTGCAAGAAATATAATTTTTCCCCGGTGAAAGTTTGTAAGCCAACTACTATTTAAGTTTGCGTTAAATTTATTTCTACCTCTGAGAAATAAACTAAATTTTCTCAGCAAAAGCGCTTGTTTGTGTTGTACTTCCTTTCGGGTGAGAGTCTCGATGTCTACTAACCATTTCTCCTGAATGCCACAAGGGGCACTCTTGTCAGTTCGTAGGACGAAACAGGGTTCTATACTGAAATTATGAGAAATATTTCAGTAAGTTACTTCTATTGAATGAAGAATATTAAAATAATAATTATAATACGCTATTAAGATTTTTATATTTAAATAGTAAAAATCGCCTTTAACTCAACAAAATTATTATTCAACGAAGTCCTTTCTGATATGCCTAATGGTATAGTTGTCAAAACATTTATTTAATTTTTGCATAAGATAAGAATTTCTTAATCATATTAACAAAAACACCTGCTTGGATTTCACAATGATCAAAGTAATTTTGCTTTAAATTTTCCTTTCAAACTTTTAAATTACTTCAGCTAGAATCAAAGAAAGGAAATCTATTAGTTTGATTATCAAAAGAAATCAGCCACTTCACATTTAAATGAATATTCGTAGTTGAGTACGACAAAGCAGTAATTTGCTACAAGCTAAACAATAGTATTAAAAATAAATTTAAAAAACAACAAAATAACATATTAAAAAGGACATTGAATGCCTGTATAATAACATTTAAATAAATAATATAAAATAAACAGAGAAAATATAATGTACATATTTATTCAACTCTTGTTAAATGGAGCGTTAATTAATCATTACTAAACCACGTAGATTTCATTTTGGTAATTTTATTAACCATCAAGTCGTTTTATATTAATTCTCTTTTATAATATTTTTTATTTTATTTCCGCCTACAGCCAACATTACTAAATCTCTTCATTTGAATACGAAAAATAAACACAAAAAACAAATTACTTCAAATTGAAATGAAAATATTCATAATTGGATAAGACACGACCACTGTTCTACAGTCAAATAAACAAGAGTATTAAAAAATATAAAAATAAAAATCCACTTCAAATTGCAATCATCAGGTACGAAGAAAAAAGCAATAAATTAAAAAGAAAATTAAATTTCTGAAAAAAACAACTTTCCAAATACTAATTTAAAACAATTTTTCAATGATGACGTAAACTAAATGAGAACGTGAACTGCGGAAGTGGGGAAAATAAAACAAAATAAAATGAATTATTTCCGCCGGTCAGAAAAGCGCCCTGGTGTTGACGTCTTACTGTTCATTGTGTTCCATTATTTTTAAATATATTCTACCAGTTTAAATAAAAACGATTTATTCTGAAGTAATAAATCTTCACACGTGAAATAAAATAAAAGCTATAACTGAACATGTAAAAAAGAAAAAAAAATCGTTTGCAATCTTTTAAATGAAATTCATTTTCCTGGGTCCTTTCACCTTTTCCCCCCATCCCTTTTATTCGTTCCCCTGAAGCGATTAAAAATAGAAAAATTTCAGCACTTTATTAAAATAATAAGGAAACAGAGACATTATTAATTAATTTTGTCGATTGAAAAATGAAAATACATCGACGGTAAAAGAATAAATTGAAGATGGTTTAAAAATTGTTATCAAAACGAAAGTTTATTGACTCTTCGGGACGATAACGTGTTCGAAATTTAACTGTTCTAAGCGATGAAAAAGGAACTCATTTTGCTTCCTATTCTAAATCTTCATATCACAAAAATAAAATGGAAACATGACGACTGAAATTCTTAAAAATTTAAATATTTTCAAATTACTGCGAGGACTGTGATGTGAATATTATTTTGCCATAATTAATTTCGATTTCAAATTACTGAGATGTTAATTATTTTATGTCACTAAATGATCAAAGAGGTCAGATTACCTTAATTTCAGATTTTTCTCCTATTTAATCTCCCTCCCACAGGGGACAAAGATGATTATAATTGCTCAGGAAGAAAAATTATAATTTTGTTATTTGAGGATATAAATATTATTATTTGAAACAGAACATTTCTATTTAGGGTTTTAAATGTTTTGAAAATAATTTTTCCTGAAAATTATCCTTCATTTATTTTGAATCATTATTATGGAATAAAAAAAAAAAACATTCGAGAGATTCTTAATTGCGTTCTTAAAATTTCAAATGATTAAACTTATAATGAGTTTTCAAAAATAAAATTTCGATTGAAAGATATTTAATTTATTTACTTTATGTAATATTGTATATTAGCGGCTCCAAATTGGATATCAATATTTAAATTGCAAGATTTATATTTTCATTATTTTCTTTAAATTTAATGTGATTAATCTGTGGTGGTTCCATTAATATTTGGCTCCTAGATCCTAGTTCAATATAACTACTACTACACCACACCACACCACACCACACCACATCTCTGTGCCTAGAGCTCAATTTGCCCGTTGACAGTTTGGGAAGGATTTGGGTGAGAAGTTTAATATGTGTAGTCATATGAGACCGTGACCCTCGGCTTTAAGTGGATTTTGAACCACTACATGCATGCATGGCACCGCGGGATTCGAACCCGAAATCTTTGGAACCTAGTGCCAGAGCGCCAGCTACTCGGCCATCGGACCCCGGTTCAATATGATTTTAAAGCATTGGGTGTAGGGCGGACAACCCTATCCCGTAAAAATTTAAAATAAAATCTTCTCCTGTCTCGAAATCTGCCAGTAGGCAGACAGGTCTTGAATCACCATGGGGCTGTTGCGCCATTGAAGGAGAAAGAAGAAAAATAAATTAGGATGAATCCTTTAAAAATACTGAGAGGCTTGTGATGCGAATATTATTTTGCCATAATTAATTTCGATTTCGAATTACAACAGAGATGTTGTCACAGAGACAGAACGAATTACAACAGACGAATTACAACAGAGATGATGATGAGATTTTATGTCACTAAATGATCAAAGAAGTCAGATTTCCTTAATTTCAGATTTATCTCTTAATTAATCTCACGAATGTAAATTATTTATAAACACTTTTGGATTAAATATGATTTATGGACGTTGGATTTTGGATTTAATATGCTGCGTTTGCTATTCGCAAAATCCTCCTACTCCCCCTACACATAATCCACCCACACAAAAAAATCTACATAGTTTACCAATTTTTAGCTTTTTATTGTTCAATTAGGTTAAATGTCTTATTCTTGGTCTAGTAAACTACATAGCTTTTTGCAATATTTCAAGGCGCCCTGACAACACTTTGGAAATCATTGTAAAAAAAGTTATATTGAAATTATGAGAAATTTTTCAATAACTACTTCGTTTGAATGTGGAATGTTAGAATAACTAATTATAATAGTCAATTATGATTTTTATATTTAAATAGTAAAATCCTCCTGCAACTAACAAAAAAATTATTATTCACTTTCTGTTATGCCTAATGGTATCGTTGCCAAATATTTATTTAATTTTACATTAGAGAAGAATTACTAATAAAAACACCTATTTTCGTTTCGCAATAATCGAAGTAATCTAGCTTTAAATTTTCCTTTCAAAGTTTGAAATTACTTCAGCTGGATTCAAAGAAATAAAAATTCTTAGTTTGATTATCAAAAGAAATCAACCACTTCAATTTTAAATGAATATACTTAATTGAGTACAACAAAGCAGTTTTTGCTAAGAGGTTAAACAAGAATATTAAAAAAATTAGTCAAAATAAATTTAAAAAAACCAAAATAATACATGGCAAACGAAATTGAATGTCTATAAAATAAGATTTAAGTAAATAATGTGAAATAAAGACAGAAAATATAATGTCCATTTTTATTAAACTCTTGTTAAATGGAGCGCTAATTAATCTTAATACTAAACCACATAAGATTTCATTTTGGTAATTTTATTAACCATCAAAGTAGTTTCATATTAATTCTCTTTTATATATTTTTATTATTTTATTTTTAGCTTACAGCGAACATTACAAAATCTCTCCCTTTCAATACGAAAAAGTAAACAAAAACAAATAAATTACTTAAAATTGAAATGAAAATATTCATAATTGTATAAGACACGACCAATGTTTCACAGTCCAATAAACAAGAATATTAAAAAAAAATAAATAAATAAAAAAAATCCAGTTCAAATTGAAATCCTCAGGTACGAAGAAAAAGTAATAAATTCAGAAGGAAATTAAATTTCTTGAAAAACAACTTTCAAATACTAATTTAAATCAATTTTTCAATGATGACGTAAACAAATTGAGAACGTGAACTGAAGTAGGGGGAAAATAAAAATAAAATGAATTATTTCGGGGTTATAAAAACGCCCTGGTGTTGTCGTCTTATTGTTCATTGTGTTTCATTATTTTTAAACATATTCTGCCAGTTTAAATAAAAATGATTTATTCTGAAGTAATAAATCTTCACACGTGAAACAAAATAAAAGCTATAACTGAACAAGTTAAAAAAAAAGAAATCAATTGTAATCTTTTAAATAAAATTCATCTTCCTGGGTCCTTTCACCCTCCCCCCCCTTTTATTCTTCCCCTGAAGCGATCAAAAAAAAGAAAAAAATTTAAGCACTTTATTAAAATAAGAAGGAAACAGAGACATTCTTAATTAATTTTCTCGATTGAAAAATGAAAATGCATCGACGGTAAAAGAATAAATTAAAGATAGTTTAAAAATTGTTATCAAAACGAAATTTTAATGACTCTTCATGGCGAAAACGTATTCGAAATTTAACTGTTCTAAGAGGAGAAAAAGGAACTTTTTGTTTTGTATTCTAAATCTTCACCCCCCTTCTCACACAAAATTAAATGGGAATATGATGACTGAAATTCTTAACAATTTAAATCCTTTAAAATTACTAGAAGGCTTGCGATGTGAATATTATTTTTGCCATAATTAATTTCGATTTCAAATGACTGAGATGTTAATTATTTCTTGTCACTAAATGATCAAAGAAGATCATTTCAGATTTTTCGCTTAATTAATCTCGCTCCCCACAGGGGCCAAAGATAATTATAATTGCTCAGGAAGAAAAATGATATTTTTCTTATTTGATAACATAAATACTTATTTGAATCAAAACACTTCTATTTAGTGTTTTAATGTTTTTAAAATAATTTATTCAGACAATTATGTTTCATTTATTTTGAGTTATTATAATGCATTAATAAAAACTTTTTGAAAAAGTCTTAATTGCATTCTTTAAATTTCAAATGATTAAACGTATTAATGATTTCAAAAAATGAAATTTTAGTTAAAATACATTTATCATATTTAATTTATTTATTATATATTAGTGCCTACAAATTGGATATGTGTTTTTAAATTCCTCTATTTATTTTTTTATTGTGATCTTTCAATTTAATGCGATTAATCTGAATAATAATATTTTCTAATTTAGTTTACTAAATAATTAACATCTCAGTAACATTTTGAAATCGAAATTAATTATGGAAAAATAATATTCACTTCACAAAGTCTCGAGTAATTTTAAGGGATTTAAATTGTTTAGAATTTAAGTCGTCATCTTCCTCTTTTATTTTATATTCTTCTTTTTCATTGTTGCACAGCCCCATTGTGGGCCAAGCTCTGTCTGGCTACTGGCAAATTTGAGACAGGTGATGATTTTTATTTTTACGGGATAGGGTTTTCCAAAGTACACCCAAAGCGTTACAGTCATATTGAACCAAGACCTATTGTTAAAGTTAATTACGCACCACTACAAATATTCATGGTACCTCCGGGTCTCGAACCCAAAACCTGTTTCACTGAGCCTCAGTTACGCTTCCACAGGACCCCTTCTGGGGTTGGTATTTAATTACTTCAATCTTATCATGAAAACAAAAAAAAAATATGTAAGTTTTTATATTGCATTATATATAATCAATAAACAACTGTTAATATCAAGATTATATGAAGAAATTTAATAGCAATATTTCATCTATTCAACTATTCAATATATGGTACATGTTCCATGATTATCATGCAAACATTACTTATTAAGATAATCAATTTAATTCAAATCCCATTTAATCAAAAAGTATTTAAAAAATATTTTAAAAACTACTTTAAAAAGGAATATATCAAAATACTAATAAAAATATAAGTATAATCAAATACTCATAATAATACTCTTTAATTTCATAAAATTCAGCTGAGGATTAATTAATATATATTAAATATCTTTAATATATCAAAATGAGTTTGAAAGGAATATATCAAAATAGTAATCGAAATATAAGTATAATATTTATAAATAATCTTTCATTAATTATGATATTATACTTAAATTAGAGCTGATGATTAATTAAAATGTTAAATATCTTTGAATATTTAATATATATATTTACTTTTTAACACTATTTAAATATTCATTTAGTATATAAATTTATGTGAACGATATTAATGACATGCAAAAATTAGTAACATATATTTCAGTTTAATCGCATTAAATTAAAAGATCACAATAAAAATATAAATCGTGTAATTTAAAAAATTTATATCCAATTTGTAGACACTAATATACAATATTATATAGAACAAATAAAATAAATACGACAAAATTTATTTTTTAAAATCATTAATATGTTTAATCATTTGAAATGTAAAGAATGCAATTAAGAATATTTCAAAAGATTTTTTTGTTATTCCATAATAATGATTCAAAATAAATGAAAGATAATTTTCTGAATAAATTATTTTAAAACCATTTAAAACCCTAAATAGGAATGTTTTGATTCGAATAACATTTATGTTATCAAATAACAAAATTATCATTTTTCTTCCTGAGCAATTATAATCATTTCTGGCCCTGTGGGAGCGAGATTAATTAAGAGAAAAATCTGAAATTAAGGAAATATGACTTCTTTGATCATTTAGTGACATAAAATAATCAACATCTGAGTAGTAATTTGAAATCGAAATTAATTATGGCGAAATAATATTCACATCACCAGCCTGGGAGTAATTTTAAAAAGGATATAAATTGTTAAGAATTTCACTCGTCATCTTTCTAATTTATTTTTGTGTGAGGGGAGGGGGGTGAAGATTTAGAATACAAAAACAAAATAAGTTCCTTTTTCATTGCTTAGAACAGTTAAATTTCGAATACGTTATCGTCATGAAGAGTCATTAAAATTCCGTTTTGATATCAATTTTTAAACAATCTTCAATTTCTTTTTTTTTTACCGTCGAATGTATTTTCATTTTTCAATCGAGAAAATTAATTAATAATGTCTCTGTTGCCTTCTTGTTTTAATAAAGTGCTTAAATTTTTCTTTTTTAATCGCTTCAGGGGAAGAATAAAAAGGGGAGGGGGGTGAAAGGACCCAGGAAGATGATTTTCATTTAAAAAAAATGTAAACGATTTTTTTTTTTTTTGTTCAGTTATAGGTCTTATTTTGTTTCAAGTGTGAAGATTTATTACTTCAGAATAAATCATTTTTATTTAAACTGGTAGAATATAAAAATAATGGAACACGATGAACAGTAAGACGACAGCACCAGAGCGTTTTTAGAACCTACCCCCAAATAATTCATTTTATTTTATTCCTTCCCCTTTCTTTCTTCAGTTCACGTTCTCATTTTGTTTACGTCATCATTGAAAAAAATTTTTAAATTAGTATTTGGAAAGTTGTTTTTCGAGAAATTTAATTTCCTTTTGATTTATTGCTTTTTCTTCGTACCTGATGATTGCAATTTGAACTGGATTTTTATTTATTATTATTTTTTTTTTAATATTCTTGTTTATTTGACTGTGACTCCAATTATGAATATTTTCATTTCAATTTGAAGTAATTTTTTTTTTTTTTTTTTATTCAAATGGAGAGATTTTTGTATCTTAATTACTTTGATCATTGTGAAATTAAAAATAGGTGTTTTTGTTAATAAGATTAAGAAATTCTTCTCTTATGTAAAAATTAAATAAATATTTTGACAACTATACTATTAGTTATAACAGAAAGGTCTTCGTTGAATAATAATTTTGTGGTGTTACAGGGAATTTTTATTATTTAAATATAGATATCTTAATAAAGTATTATAATTAATTATTCTATTATTCCTCATTTAATCGAGGTAATTTACTGAAGCATTTCTCATAATTTCAATATATAGCCTTACTTATTTCTATTCAGTGACAACAGCGCGTTCCTGAGTATCAGGCTTTCGGCTTAGAAGTTTAATCCTTCAACGAATCAGTACCGCTTTAAATGTGTTAAATATTGTTTGCATCTAATTTTATCTGTACGGTGTCTGTGCCTATGTAAATAAAGCTGTCCGTTCTCCAACCTGTGTCTCACGTATCTGAACCCAACCACATCCGGTTACAATTTAGTTGTCCAGCCTGCACACTATAAATATAACTTTTTTTCTTCTAGTACAGTGATTCCCAAAGTGTTCGCAGGGGCTTCGAGAAATACCGCAAAAGCTATGTAGCTTCTTAGACCAAGAATAAGACATTAACCTAATTGAATAAAATCGAAATAAAAAGCTAGAATATGGTAAATATGTAGATTTTTTGCATGGTTGGATGAAGCGTAGTTGCTTCCTGGCAGATTTGGACTGTTTAGGAAGACCTTGCCGAATCGCAACTGTCGCTCGATCCCGTGAGTTGATAGACGAAGTCTATAGTGAAGATAAACTCCGTGAGTAGATAAGGTGATATAAATTAGTGCCTGTAGTAAAGTTAGTGCTTTATTACTTTTCGTTTATTGTCTTTGATAAATAGTTTTGCTCTTATTTCTTTGATGATGGACAGGTTTTGAAAAGTAATAAACGGAGCAGATAATATAAGTTCTATCTCAACAAGTGTCACAATTGTGAAAAAACGAAAATGCCGCTGATAATTACAGTTTTGTTTAATGATAAAGAGAGACCAAAATTTGTGTTGTGCATGGAAATTTTGACACCAGAATGTAACTACCAAGTGAATTTGAACGTCATCCATTATATGGTTGGCAAACTTCTTGATTTATTTTCAAAAACAAACTGAAACAACAAAAATACATTTTTCAAGACTGATTAAATTCCAAATCATGCTTTGCTAACATCGATATCTAGTACGTTTTATTATGTGTCTTTGAATTGTGGCATATAAATTTTTATTTCACTTTAAGAAGAACAAAAGATGACAAAGATTTTGCCAATAAATTTTTTTTTTAATAAATACAGCATAATTACGTAACATTCCGTAAATAAAAAAACATACACCTTCTAAAAACAATAAAAAAAAAAAAAATTCAAACAGTGGAGGGAAACTTTAAACGAAGATGTGACAAAGGAGTATTTTTAAATATTAAAGCAATTTTTGACTTCAAAAAGAATTACATTTTTTTTGACGTATAAAAGCCATTTCATAAAGACACTCATCACAGCTATCCAACTGATTTAAGAAATATTTTGAAAAGATAATGTCGATAGGTTACATAGTTTAAAAATCAGTTTAGCACCAATGCACCATCTGCATTTATTTCTACAAAAAAAGATAATCCATCGAGTTCTATACAAGTATTTGAAAGTGACGTTTGGCAGGAATGAATTGACAGTATTTTGGATTTCAATAAAATTTGAATATCTACTTCTAAAAAATGAAGTTCGTTGGATTTTAAATCCATTTACGATGTCGTATTTGTGTAAAACTGGGTTTCACATATCATTGTTATAAAAACAAAAAATGTATAATTTTTCATAGAGCATCATATATAATCAATAAACAAATATTTATATCAAGATTATATGAAGAAATTTAATAACGATTTTTCACCTATTCGACAATTCAAATATTGGTACATTTTTCATAATAATCATGCAAATGTTACTTATTAAGTTAATCAACTTCACTCAAATCATATTTAATCAAAAGAGGTGTTTAAAAATAATTTGCCAAAACTACTATAAAAGGAATTTATTTACTAATCATAATACTAATCAAAATATAAGTACAATCTAATACTCATAAAAAGCCATTAATTTTATGATATCCAGCTGATGAATAATTAAAATATGTTAACTATCTTTGCATTATTAATATATATGTTTACTTTAAAAATATTTAAGTATTTATAAATTTATGAGAACAATATTAACTACATGTAAAAATTAGCTACATATGTTTCAAATTAATTGCATTAAATTGAAAGATCGGATTGAAAAAATACAAATCTTAGAATTTAAAAGCATATATCCAATTTGTAGACACTAATATACAGTATTATATAGAATAAATAAATTAAATATGATAAATATATTTTTAATCATAATTTTATTTTTTAATTCATTATACATATAATAATTTGAAATTCAAAGAATGCAATTAAGAATCTCTCAAGGGGCTTTTATTTATTCCATAATAATGAATCAAAATAATTGAAGTATAATTTTCTGAATAAATTATTTTCAAAACATTTAAAATCCAAAAAGAAAATGTATTGATTCGAATAAACATTTATGTTATCAAATAACAAAATTATAATTTTTCTTCCTCAGCAATTATAATCATTTTTGGCCCCTGTGGGAGCGAGATTAATTAAGAGAAAAATCTGAAATTAAGGAAATCTGACTTCTTTGATCATTTAGTGACATAAAATAATTGACATCTCAGCAATAATCCGAAATCGAAATTAATTACGGCAAAATAATATTCATATCGCAAGCCTCGCAGTGATTTTAAAGGATTTAAATTGTTAAGAATTTCAGTCGTCATCTTTCTATTTTATTTTTGTGATGTGAAGATTTAGAAAACAAAAGAAAATAAGTTCCTTTTTCATTGCTTAGAACAGTTAAATTTCGAATACGTTATCATCATGAAGAGCCATTAAAATTTCGTTTTGATAACAATTTTTTAAACCATCTTCAATTTATTCTTTTCCCGTTCGATGTATTTTTCATTTTTCAATCGAGAAAATTAATTGATAATGTCTCTGTTTCCGTCTTATTTTAATAAAGTGCTTAAATTTTTCTTTTAGTTAAATGCTTCAGGGGAAAAATAAAAGGGGGGGGGGGAGAAAGGACCTTGGATGATGAATTTCATTTAAAAGATTGCAAATGATTTTTTTTTTTTTTACTTGTTCAGTTATAGCTTTTATTTTTGTTTCAAGTGTGAAGATTTATTACTTCAGAATAAATCATTTTTATTCAAACTGGTGGAATATATTTAAAAGTAATGGAACACAATGAACAGTAAGACAACAACACAAGGGCGTTTTTATAACCCCGAAATAATTCATTTTATTTTATTTTTTTTCCCCTTCTTAAATTCACGTTCTCATTTTGTTTACGTCATCATTGAAAAATTGTTTTAAATTAGTATTTGGAAAGTTGTTTTTCTAGAAATTTAATTTCCTTTTGTATTTATTGCTTTTTTTTAGGACCTGATGATTTCAATTTGAACTGGATTTTTTTTTTTACTTTTGTAATATTCTTGTTTATTTGAATGTGAAACTCGTGGTCTTGTCTTATCCAATTATGAATATTTTCATTTCAATTTGAAGTAATTTGTTTTTATTTATTTTTTCGTATCCAAATGGAGGGATTTTTGTAATGTTGGCTGTAGTTTGAAATAAAATAATAAAAATATTGTAAAAGAGAATTAACAGAAAACTACTTTGATGATTAATAAAATTCCCAAAATGAAATCTTAAGTGGTTTAGTAATAAGATTAATTAGCGCTCCATTGAACAAGAGTTGAATAAATATGGACATTATATTTTCTGTCTTTATTTCACATTATTTACTTAAATGTTATTTTAGAGACATTCAATTTCGTGTTTTAATATATTATTTTGTTGCTCTTATTAATTAATTTTGACTAATTTTTTTTTTTTTTTATATTGTTGTTTATCTCGTAGCAAAATGCTGCTTTGTCGTACTCAATTCCGTATATTCATTTAAAATTGAAGTGGCTGAATTCTTTTGATAACCGAACTAAAATCTTTTAATAAAATCTCTTTATTTATTTCAATCTAACGAAATTGTTTAAAATATTGAAAAGAAAAATTAAAGCTAAATTACTTTGATCATTGTGAAATTAAAACAAGTGTTTTTATTAGTAAGTAAAGATTCTCTTACGTAAAATTAAATAAATAGGCAAGACAAAAAAGGATCAGGCTCCCTTCTGTGGCTTAGTTACTTGAATTCATTATAAAATTTAAAAATGTGCAAGTTTTCCTAGTGCATTGTATATAATAAATAAGCAAATATTAATATCAAGTTTATATGAGGAAATTTAATTTCATGTATTCAACTATTCAACAGATGGTAAATTTTTCTCAAAATAATCATGCAAATGTTAGTTGTTAAGTTAATCAACATAATTCAAATCTCATTTAATCAAAAAAATGTTTAAATATATTTTACTAAAACTAGTTTAAAAGGAAAACATCAAAATACTAATCAAAATGTAAATATAATCAAATACTCATAAGTAGTCTTTGATTTACAAAATTCAGCTGATGATTAATTAAAATGTTAAATATCTTTGAATAATTAATATATATATTTACTTCAACAATATTTCAGTATTTATTTTGTATATAAATTTATATTGAGAACAATTTTAATGACATACAAATATTAGTAACATATGTTTAGGATTAATCACATTAAATTGAAAGATCACATTGAAAAAATATAAATTTTATACTTTAAAAACTTATATTCAAATTGTAGACACTAATATTCAGTATTATATAGAATAAATAAATTAAATATGATAAATATATTTTTAATCGCATATGATAAATATATTTTTTGAAATCATTATACGTTTAATCATTTGAGATTTAAAGAATGCAATTAATCTCTCAAAAGTTTTTTTTTTATCCCATAATAATGATTCAAAATAAATGAAAGATAATTTTCTGAATAAATTATTTTCAAAACATTTAAAACCCTAAATAGAAATGTTTTGATTCGAATAACATTTATGTTATCAAATAACAAAATCATCATTTTTTCTTCCTGAGCAATTATAATCATCTTTGGCCCCTGTGGGAGCGAGATTAATTAAGAGAAAAACTCTGAAATTAAGGAAATCTGATTTGTTTGATCATTTAGTGACATAAAATAATTAACATCTCAGTCATTTGAAATCTAAATTAATTAAGGCGAAATAATATTCACTCGCAGTAATTTTAAAGGATTTAAATTGTTAAGAATTTCAGTCGTTATTTTTATGTTCCAAGATTTAGATTTTTTATTGTGATCTTTGCACTTAATGCGATTAGTTCTGAAATATATGTTACTAATTTTTGCATATCATTAATATCGTTCTAATAAATAGATATACCAAATAAATATTTAAATATTCTTCATAGATATTTAACATGTTTTAATTAATTGTCCTTCGAATTTTATAAAATTAAAAAGACTTTTTATGATTATGCTTATATTTTGATTAGTATTATGAATAGTATTTTGATATATTCCTTTTAAAGTAGTTTTGGTAAAATATTTTTAAATTCTTTTTTCATTAAATGTGGTTTCAATTAAGTTGATTAACTTAACTTCACTGAATTACTTCTTTCATTAAATGGGAATTGAATTAAGTTGATTAACTTAATAAGTAATTTGTGCACGATTATTATGAAAAACGTACCATCTTTTGAATAATTGAGTAGATGAAATATCGTTATTAATTTCTTTATATAATCTTGATATTAATATTTGTTTATTATATGATACACAACAAGGCATGTTATCTTCCGTGTGGTCTGTTAGGTGAATAATTCCTCACTTTCTCTAACGGAATACTATCCAAATAATCTGACAATTAATGCAAAACATTTTGTAACAATCCTGCCAGTTCCACTTTATCGAAACAACATTAGAAATTCCATTTTTCTGAGACAAAATTCCATTTTTCAACGTAAACCAGTATCTGCAATCTAGTTATTGTTCATTAACATACGAGCTTAAAATGTTGATATTTGATTTTGAATGAGGCAGTTTTGGAAATATAAAATATCAACATTAAAATATGTTTATGAAACTATAATTACAAATAACATTCAACATTCACAAGGAACTATTAATGCAGTTTAGAAGAAATCAAGAGCTATCCAACACTCTTGAGATGAGTTATATTATATTTTATGTTTACCTTTTGCTATCTTTATGTATACGGCTTACATTACATATTTATTTAACATCGGTGAGTCTCATGTTTATGTATACCACAAACAACCGAATGATGTTTCATGCGCAGGGAGATATTGTCTTTCAGAAGTACTTTTATGAGTAACTATTGTATATTTGCGTGTTTCATTGAAGAAAACTTGGGAAATTCAAATCAGGAAGGCTCACTATCTATATGATACTCTTGTTACAGGCTTTGCCCACATTTCCTTCCAGTGTTTCTGATTCTGTGTTTTTAGTTTATAGGTAATCATATTAGACTTACAGTTTATAAATTTAATAAAAAACATAAACAAAATTTCTGTACAAAATGTTACAACAATATATAGAGGAGAGATAAATTCATGTTTGGCACAAAACGGTCAGAAAACACTCTAGTAAAAAAAAACAGACACTTTTTTTGAAGATTAGTAGCTCACTATATTTATTACGCTCATTTATGAAAGACCCGCAACTGAAGAAAAGGAGTTTTATCTCCTAATCTGAGCCGTTAGGTGAACCTAATACTAGAAGATGAACTCCTGCGACAGAGCAACATTATCGAGAACAGTTAGGTGTTCCTTCATTCGACGAGCAGACAGCCCAGCTCCTTATCTACTAATGATGTCGAAACAGGAGCTCCTCTTTCTCCTTTTTTTTCTCCTGCCTGCAGGCCACAACTCCGCAGTGGACAACATCTGCGAAGAAATACATACAACTGCTTCCGCTTTTATCTATAGGTAGACTAGATTTAGCCGGAGAATGCCGATACCCATTAAGTCGATTAATGTCACATAAGGACAAAAGGGTATTAAGAATATTACTTCTCTATTTCCAATTAGCAATGAGTTAATGATAGCTTGGGGGAATTTCTGTCTCATACCTTTTTTTTTTTTTTTGGCGACATCTCTCAATGATTAGCTAGAGCACTTATATTTATGTAATTAATTATGTGGTGAGATTTAATATTTTAGAGTAAACTGTTGTTATCATTTATTATGTTTCTAATGGTAGGGAATAGTTGACTAAAATCATGTATTAGTTTAGTTATCACAAAATATGACTTTGTGTTAATAGGTTTGTGGTTAATTTCTTATAATAGAATCTAATTATATTATATTAACTTCATTATATGATTACATTAATCTGTTGTTGTTGTTCTAATGCAGCTGGATATGCAGTTAATCTCGATTATATTAATCTAATCATTTAATTAACTTTGGCAGCATTTAAAAATATTTTATGACACCACAAATAAAATATTTTAATTTAACAACAGTTGCTAAAAATAAATAATGTGCAATAACGTATTCATCATAGCAAAGAAGATGAATTTTGTAGTATAATAATCTTTAATTTTTTATTCATATAGATTTTTTTTTCTTTTGAGAAAGACAAGCATCTTTTGTCAATAAAATTAAAAAAAAAAAGCTTACGACGGTAAGCTTGCTAAACTCTGCAAGCCACAGCTCTAAACAATTAACAGCATCTTGGGTGGGTAAGAAATGCATACAATTATTTCAAAATAGATATATAGATAGACTAGATTTGGCCGGAGAATACCGATACCCATTAAGTCGATTAATGTCACATAAGGAAAAAAAGGGGTATTAAGAATATTACTTCTCTATTTCCAATTAGCAATGAGTTCATGATAGCTTGGAGGGAATTTCTGTCCCATATTTATTTATTTTTTTTTTTTTTTTAAGCGATAGCTTTCTATGATTAGGTAGAGCACTTATGTTGATGTAATTAATTATGTGGTGAGATTTAATAGTTACCCAAAAATTAATTTCTTTTGTGTGGCATTCTTATTGTAAAAATGTCCGAATTTCATTTAATACTATTAATATTTTAATTCAAAGGATTTCTGAATCTTTAGTTTTATTTGGCTATACTTAAAATATTATGTAAGGCCGTACATAAAATATATTAACTCAACAACAGTTGTTAATATAAAATGTACAACAATAGATTTGTCATAAAAAAAAATGTCGTTGCATAATAATCATTGACGTTTTTGCAATTAGAATTTTTAAATCAATGATCGTGGTAAAAAATTTTAATCGCAAAAATAAAAAAATAATGGCTTAAAAATAAAAGCGGTATTATAAATTAGCATTTAAGAAATAAATACTTATTACACTAAATTCATTATATTTTATACACCTTTGCCACATCACAATTTTAAAAAAAAATATCAATGTCTTCAGGAAATTGACGACTTGTTGTTGGCTGTCATTTATAAGAGCTTTGATATGACAAGTGCTTTGTACCACTGGCTTCGGGTTAGAAGTTCAAATCCCAGCGGTACCATGGTTGCTTGTAGTGGTTCGAATCCACTTTAAACCGTAGGTCCGTTCTAATATTGTTGTACATAGGGTTGACAACCCTATCCATGTAAAAGGAAACAACTTTTCATGTTTCGGAATCTGACAGAAGGACTTGGACTACTCTGAGGTTGTCGTGGTATTGAAGAAGAAGCAGAAGGAGGATGCTGTTTAATGTTGCTTGTTTTAAGGATGAAATTAAACTTCAGTTTCTTTTAAATTGCTAATATAGTATAAATATTTACGGAGTTTATTTGGATTACTGCTTGATCAATAGATCTTTATATTTGATGTTTATTTACAATTGTTTTGATTATTTTTATATTCCAATATAATTTCTTAATTTAATTAATCACATGTATTTTAATACAATTAAGATTATTAGATTGAATTAAAGACAAACATTAAAAATTACAGTAAGAAATTAAACAAAAAAATTATTTCTTTCAAATATGTAGTAAGATACATTTTATCTTGAAAATAAACAGAGATTTCCATTTTCAAATAAAAACTATACCCATAATTATAAGCAAACATTTCTAATTTCTGAGGATTTTCGAGAATTTTAATTAAAAATTATCTAAAGTTTATTCTTAAAAAAAAATTGGAAATTAATTGTTTAGGTTATACAAAATCTTGATTTATAAAGTAGTTAGGTATAGTAAACTACTATATAGTTCAGTTTAATGCTACATTTTAAGAGATTTCCATTAGTGATAGAAAAAGATTAGAGATAGTAATTCTTTTCAAGTAGGCATTTGTTTATCCAGCCTTTCTTTCATGTAACTTTGATAAATTATAGAGGGAATAAGATTGTGGGTGGCTATCTTTATTTTTTACGTGGAAAAAGCATTAATGTTTTCCTTGAACAAACGCTCGATTTCTCTTGTTTCCTCATATAGTATAAAAGAAATTTAGAAAGCTTCAAATGACATCCTAGATCCATGTGAAATACTGGGCGACGAACTTAGAAGATTAACTTAATTCTCCAAGTTGAAATAAAAACAATTCTTTCCTTATGAGACTTCAGGGGATTGTCTCGTTTCCAAATCCAGAAAGTTTCTACCAGATAATTTCTGGTCCATATGAGAAGAAATTCTGTTCTATATTTTGTCTCCTAGCAATGAGATGAGGCTATACACCATTAATAAACCTATAGGCATGAAAAGGGAAAATATTTTTTTTACAATTTTCTTCTGTGGTGTGATTAGATTTAAATAGAATTAGTCAAAATAATATCTTGCACTAATAATCCAAACTGCCCATAATACATCTAAATTAATACCAACCTTTAAACTTTTAGTCTAGAACTTCCATTGCAAACATTATCCGCATTAACTAACACAGTGATTATCCCATCAAACTAATCCCATCAAAATTAATTAAGTTAATACTTGTGCGTTGTGTTCTGCAATATATCATAAAATTCCATCAATTGATCACTACAACATTATATATAACCCGAGAGATTCGTTCAAACTCTGGATACTTGTGAGATAAGTGATAACTTATAAACATAAAAAAAAAGAAGATAATAAAAATAAAAACAGTAATTTATAGTATAAAAATCCAGATTACACTAAATAATATTAGTTACAAAAATATATGTAATACTGAGATTAAAGCAGTTAATTCAAATAATAAATAAAGTTAAACATCAATCGCCCATCGGCATCAAGCAAATAAATTTTGTGTTAAGGAAGAAGTTGGATATGATGGTCAGAAGTTATGTAACACTTATTTATTGGATTTTAAGTTACATACTGACAAACACCAAACGTTAATAACAAAAAAAGGAAATGTATGGCATTCAACCACACCAGAACAGTTCTTGGCCACTATTGAGAAAATTCAGTCATTATGAAGAGAGTGCTGATGATTATCTGCAGTAGATGATAAAAGAAATACGAAAGTAGCATTTACAATCTCTTCTTTAGCTACACCAACGTCCCGGCAAGGAGCTAGAAATAAAGACATTGCAGTTCCTGTAATAACTGTTTTAAATTTTGACTTTTTTTATGTCTGGCAATGGGACTTGTTTTCGAAGCTCCATGAAGTTCTTGATCTCTGCGTGTCCCCACAGATCCTTTTGGTGGACGTTATTTTTATCTGGGAGGAAGAACAGACAAAGTTTCACTGTCTCTGAAGGGTATCAGTGCAAATGTGTGATAAGTCTCATAGTTTGTCAAGGTTGGCAGTGATATAGGATATGAGCGATTTTTGTCTCAGGATCAAATATGAGCAATTTTACTTCGGCATTAAATTTGAAATTTTTTTGACTTATAGATGGATGTAGAGTTTGTCCTAAACTTTGCCACCTGAAGTGTAAAATTCTTAGCAATGTTGTTTGTTAAAAAGCTGTTTCCTTTGATATGTTTCCTTTTTTCCTTTGATATTTTTTTCGTTCCCTTGTCTTGTTATGATAAAATATTTCTGCAAAGTTCAGTATGTATCTGCGAAACCATGAATATGTTTGAAGGAAGGAATATACCTATTTAACGCTTTTTGGAGGTAGGTTTTCTGGATAGAAGATACATTATCTGGATCAACTTCGGTGTCTTGCTGAGTGATCCAAAATCCTAAGAACTTGACGAAGCAACTTTTCTCTTTGTTTGCTTAAATCGTGAAGAGTAATAACCTTCTGAAAATTGTTTGGAGATTTAAGAGATGTTTCTCGAATGACTCTGACTACTACAACGTTATCAGTGTCAGTTAGGGTTAGAATGCCCTAAAGTTCATTGCAGAAACAGTCCATTAATCTTTGAATTGTGATGGGTGCGTTGCTCCTATGAAACGGTATGCGCAAAATCTTGTACGTTTTAAAGGAGCAGTCTGATTTACATTGATTATTGGGGTGCACTCGTGTTAGGTGATAGTTTGCTCTCAGATCAGTTGTCGACATAAAAGAAGTAGGTTTAGTCTCATTTAACAGATCATCCATTTGTAGTAGTGGATAGGAATATGCAACAGTGACAGCATTCAACTTTCTGTAACCTGTACATAGATGATAAGGAGACTCACACTATTCAATGAATTTTTTTATTAAAAGCTTTTCTATCTTAAGATTTCTTTCTCTTCAGGATTCATCTTGTAGGAGGACACCATTGCAGGTAGATGATCACATTAATCTTATGTGTAATGAAAGTAATAGATCTTTTCCCTGGCTGAAAACGTTTTTTGTACTTTATTAACATGGTATTAATTTGCTGTTGTATAGCAGAGAGGTGTGTAGCTTCATTTTTGCAAAGTTCACAGGGCTATGATTCAGTATTCACTCCCAAAAAGAGCATTAATTTCAGATAGTGTTTTTATAAAATTGTTCTTTATTCGTAGAAATTCAGAAAAATACCATTGCCATCTTAAGATATCTAGGAAGGTCTCTCCTGCTCTTAAGAAATATGTAGCTACAAAAATATACGATTTCTTTTATCCTTTTTAAGAAATAGGATTTCTGCTATAATTTTTCTTTGCACGTTAATGTTCACAACTGTAGTGAGTACCTTAATTCTTTGAATTCGTCCATTTTCAAGTGTCGTGCCAATAATTTTATTATCTAATGACAGGATATGTTCTTTTAGAAGATTATAATGTTTCTCTCTGTGTGTTAGAAACTGAAATTTAGATGGGGCTCATTGGGGAATGTTCAATGGAAAAAGTGGTTAAAGGTTTTGTCTGAAAGATTGAGAGCTATGTCTGTTCTTTCATTGATGTCTGCAGTCCACATTTAGATTTTATGGTATATTTTCCACAGACTTAGCCATGATAGGAGTGCAAGTTTCAAGCTTTCGGTGGAGTTTTTATTTTTCTTTCTACTCTTCAAAAATTAAGTTGGTATAAATGATTTTCTATAAAATTTCAATTTTGCTGTTAAAATATATATTTTTTAATACAATAATATTTTAATTTTTTGGTTAAAAAACACAAAAATTCTATTCTGAAAATCTTTTAAATTTGAATACAGACAAGAAGGGTTCAATAGTTCACAATTTAGACAAAACAAAAAGAATTTCATTGAGAATTAAGAAGAAAACAAAAATCTAGCCAACGCAATTTCGTTTTGTCATTTAATTTCGGAATGTATCTGATGTAAAAGAATTTATGATTTAAAATTAACACATTAAAACCTAATATTAATGTTCATTTAAAATCAAATATAATACTTATTGTTTGATTTATACATATTTGATCATATAAAGCATAAGTGCATTATATTTTACAAATTAATGTAAGTTTATAGTATGCAAAATTGAGCTGTCAATAATTAAACAGATTTATGAAAACTATTAATATTCTCATTAATAACAATACTCTTTAAATGTAAAATAATTACGATTCATATTTTTCAAGAAAATAAATAATACCAAGGTTTGTTATTCTAGAAATGTAAATCAAGTAATCATTCACTAATTCTAAAATAGGAATACGGGAAAATTCACTAATTCTAAATAGGAAAAAGTTGATGCATTTTACTAGCAATTATTCTGTTTCTGCGGGCAAAATGATAATAATAAAAGAAACCCTTATCTTAAGATTTTTTTAATACTTTCCTTTGGAAATAATGTAATAATAATCGTGTTGAAGAAAAGCAATTTACAAACTGAAAGAATATTATTAACGAGCAGTGGCCGATAGAATTTCGTTTTGAAATTAACCGATGAAACGCTAGGGTAAATAGGGTTAATTATGATGGGCCTAAGTTATGTAACAATTATTTATTGAATTTTAAGTTACATAAGGTCAATAAAAAGTTGATAACAAATAAATTTAAATATCAATATATATATAATTAATAAAAATATCAATATTTAAATATACAAATTTATTTAATAAATAAAATTTAATAAATAATAACGTTAATAAAATAAGGAAAAGTGTGACATTCTGGTGTCAATCACACCAGAATAGTCCTTGGCCACTGTTGAGGAAATTCAGTCAGTATAAAGAGAGCGCTGAGATTTTGCCAATTATATGAAAGGAACAATGAACATTTTACTATTAATTAACTATATGACATGACACAATTAACAGACAATTTAATCGCTGTAATAGCAATATCTCGATAATATGAGTTTAATTTTTTTACATTATAAAAAAATATTATCAAATAACGAATAAATAAAAATATCGATATCATATATCGTAATACTCGAACCTTATTCCTTTATTTTGACAATTTTATCACTAGGGAAAATATTTTTTTAAAAATGTTCACAATTTTATATTTGCAGAAGTTCTTTTTTACTAAGACTATCTATGATTCTCTTTTTAACATAGTACTCTGCTTTCAGCCGGCAGTATTTCTTCGTAGAGTAAATGTTTGGCATTTGTGGACCTGAAACGATCCTTTCTGTCCCTTGACGAAATGCTGATAACATCGCGTCGAAGATCTTCAGCTACCACACTTCCGCTTACACAGGAGATCATATTTTTCCTCTACATCTAATCCTCATCCACATCTTACCTATTTTTTTCTGCATTTAATCCAACACACTTTTCCTCTACATTCATGCCATCTTCTGACCTCATTGCCATTTTAGATCATGTCATTTCTCCACACCTCTCACTCATTCATATCTCTGGAACACTTTTCCATCTGTCTCTATGTTTTCAATTCTAACCCTCAGTTCATTTTTATATCCCATTTTAATTCACCCCCAGTGGCTTGATTATACATCCAGAGGATCACTTTAAGATGGCTGTTAATTTAAAAAAGTAAATCTTTGTAATAGTTCCAGGTCTGTAACCTCCTGACCGCCATGCTGAAACTCCAGTCCCTGCAAACAATCTCTGTCGTAAGGATTCACTTTAGGGAAAATAAGTTATTAATGAGCTTTTAAGCGGTTTTAACTATTATGACACATATTTTTATCCACAAAGGGGAATTATGCAGAAGAATGCTAATAAATATTCGATAAAGACACTACAGAGAGGAGCTGTTGCATGGCGCCCTTACTTCCTTTGTGATGCAGATCGAACAGACAGACTTTTTTAGAAGAATTTTTAGCACTTTCCTCAGTGACAAATATCTACTAGCAAATTTATTTAATTTTTTTATACATCAAATACAAATTAAAACACAATACAAATTTATACACTATTAGACAAAAAATATGATGCAACTATTTAAAAACTTGAATTTAACTAATACATTAAGTCTGGATTATATGTCGACACGACAGTTCAATAATTATCCTATTTTAAAGTTTGACATATACTACATTTCTTTTAAAATGTTCTGAAAATAGAGTCAATCAAAGTGCAAATTATCAATGAAGTGATAATTTATGAAAAAATACATGAGTTATATTTATTTAAATTTTCCAAAAAAAAAGCTATTTTTATTCTTGGTGTAGGCTGAACAATTTTAATTAAAAATATCTTCTTTTGCTTTGCATAGTCAATAATTTTGCGATAAAATTTCTTTTTCTGATTATGTAAGTGTCTTAAGATGTCATAAGCCCGGAGTTTGTTATTTTGAATCGAAAGAAGTTTTAAAAGAAATTTAATACTTTACCTTTAAGGTCTTTGGAAAATTTGTATAGAATTTATTTTCTATACAATTTCAGATTGAATATTTCTGAGTAGTTTGTTTTCAAAGAAAATCATGTTATCCTAAGTATTCATTATATAGAATATAATGTTTTTTCACACTTTGATTATTAAGCTTTTTTTTTTTAAAAAGATTCTGATATAAAAGGAAAGGAAACAGTGAGAATCAAATGTCCAGTTTTCACGTAATTTTATAAAAAATAATAATTCCTTATCAATGTTTATATTTAAAACTAAAAAAAAATAACGTACAAATAAATTCTTTTGAGATTCTGCGAGCTTTAAAAAATGAATGTAAATTCTGTTTTTCTATAAAATTTTATTCAAACAACAGTTTAAAAAGAACTGGAAATTTAATTAAAAAAAAAAAACATTTTAATTTTCTCGTTTTTTAAAGCGTCACTATTCTTCATTTTTTTTTGTATTTAACTAAATAGAAAAAAAAACTTACATTTAGGGAGTATTTATATTGAATAGCTAAAGATTTTTAATTAAGTACTTCGTTTATTCAAATATCTATAAAAAAGTCTGTCTGGGTTAAACAGTGGAAACCAAATTAACAAAGGCTTCGCTCAAACCGCAAAAATATTAGAGTAAAAGAAGTGTATTTACTTATGTCCTTTTCATCAAGATTTTGCCGTTATATCGAGCACATTAAAACAGACTGCAATTAAATTCGCTTATTCTATTCAAATTTAAATGTTGATGGTTTGTTAAGCGATTCAGAATTTAAATATACTACATTGCCATGATATTCCTTTAAACATTTTCAGGAATATGAAAAAAAGTAATATTAAAAAATAAGTTATCAAATTTTATTGTTTAATTTAAAAATAATTTGTAAGATTATTTAAGAAGAATATAATTTTTTTTATCAATTATTTTAATTTTAATGCAGATATATATATATCGAGTACCAAAATAAAATATTTTTGGCATAAATCTGCATTTTTTGAATTTTATAAAAGTGTTTAAATTGCTGTTTTATTTATTCGAAAATATGTATTTTTATTTGATAAGCGGAATAAATTACTAAAATATACCTGCATGAATAAAAAAAAATACTTAAAGAAATTATAATCTAGTTCTGTAAAAATTTTTAAAAAAAAAAAGTAACTTTGGAACTTAAAGATGATTTAAAAATATTGCTTGAAATTCATATAAATGTAACATTATGAATGAATAGCATGAATTACAGTTTAATTATGATAATATTTCTGTATTTGTTTTTGTTTTATGAAATAATCCATATAAATTTTCTCAATGTAAATATTTTTTGGAATATAATTTTGATGTATTATGCATTTAAAATTCTAATGGAAAAACTGTAATTGACTTGTTGACGTTATTTACAAAAACGAGAGCTATAATCTCAAACTGGAGAATTCAGAGAAACCTAGAGCTATCACACAGCCATTGTGTGTGTATGAGTGGGAGGAATAAAATAGCAAGACAAAATGAAGAGGAAGTATGCAGATCAGATGGGAGTCTAATATCCTGCATCAATAAAATTTGTAACTCTATAATTGTAACAGTCTAAATATGTCGAATATGTCCTTAAGTGAACATAACATAGTGAATGTGTAACATTTCGTTTAAAATATTCGAAAATAAAGTCATTTAAAGTGTAAATTATTAAACTAGTACTAAATTTATAAACAAATGCATGATCTACATCAATTTCAATATTTCTAAAAATGCTATTTTTATTCTTGTTGCAGGTTGAATATTTTCAATTAAAAATATATTTTTTTAACTTGTATAATCATTTTTTTTTTATAATAAAATTTTTTTTTCTCATTATGTTAATGTTTTAAGACTTTTTAAGCAATTAGAGTGTTATTTCACACTGGAAGAAGTTTTAATAGAAATTTAGGACTTTACTATTAGGGTATTCGTAAGATTTGTATAGAATTTAATTTCGATAAAGATTTAGATTGAATATTTCTGAGTAGTTTGTTTTCAAAGCAAATTATGTAATCCTTAATATTCATTACATCGAATAAAATTTTATTCACTCTCTGATTATTAAGTTTCTTAAAAAAATTCTGAATTAAAAGTAAAGGGAAACAGTGAGAATCAAATGTTTTGTTTTCAAATAATTTTATAAAAAATCTAATTCCTTGTCAGTGTTTTGATATGAAACAAAAAAAAAAAAAACATTAACTTTCAAATAAATTCTTTGAGATCCTGTAATCTATGAAAAAATTGAATGCAAATTTTGTTTTTATCAATAAAGTTTTATTCAAACAACATAGTAAAAAGAACTGGAAATTTAATTTAAAAAAACACTTTTATTTTCTCGTTTCTTAAAGCATGACTATTCTTTATTTCCTTTTGTATTTAACTAAATAGAAAAAAAAAACTTACATTTAGTGAGCATTTATATTGAATAGCTAAAGTTTTCACATTATATACTTCATTTATTCAAATATCTATAAAAAAACCTGTCTAGATTAAACAGTTGAAATCCAAATTAACAAAGACTTCACTCAAACCACGAAATATATTGGAGTAAAAGAAGTGTATTTATTTATCTTCTTTTTCATCAAGATCTGCCGTTATATCAGTACATTAAAAACAGACTGCAATTAAATTTGATTATTCTATTCCAAATTTAAATAAGGTGATTTGCTAAACGATTCAGAATTTAAAAAAAAAAAAACTATGTTCCTATAACGTTTATTTAAGTATTCTCAGGAACATTGGAAAAAAAATAAAATTAGTTATCAAATAAGTTATCAAATTTTTATGATAGAAAATAATTATTTTTTATGTATTCTTTTTTTTTTCAATACAAATACATATTGAGTATCAAAATAAAATGTTATTGATATTTACTTTTGAACTTTGTAAAGTGTTTTAAAGTTGCTGCTCATTACATCATTTTATGTTATATTCATTTTTAATATATATATATATATATATATATATATATATATATATATACATACATATACATACATATACATATTACACATACATATACATATATATACATATATACATTTTACATACATATATATATACATATATATATATATATATATATATATATATATATATATATATATATATATTATATATATTACATATATCTATCTATATATATATATATATATATATATATATATATATATATATATATATAATATATATATATATATATATATATATATATATATATGCAGAAAGCTGAAATGTAGCTTTGGAATGGTACTGAGCACTTTCATTGTTAAGAGTCAGATATGTCATGGTGTAATAAAAATAAGTCAAATGGTTCTCCCAACCGGGAGGTCTTCTATATGTTGTCTTCAATTCAAAGTCATGAAAACATTTGATATTGTGATTCGATTGGATTAAAAACGCCTAACAAGGTCTTAAAAATTAAAATATAACATTATAAAAACAGCTAAACTGTTATTAATTGAAAAAAAAAGGTTTCTTAGCTAGCAAATAGACGCTTCTTTAAAAGCCAGGCTAAGTGAAAAGCAAAAGCAATATAATAATATAATAATTTTGCTTTCTACAATTACATGTATATATGTATATATGAATTCGAATATTTACATGATGCTATGTAAAGGTCTATGCACATAATTTTACGTAATCTTTTACATAATGTTTTTTATATAAAGAGATGTTTGAAAACACCATCTTTGATATAGCTTCGCAATAGTTGGCTACCTTCTTTATACATTTTCGTTTGATAAACAGATAAGGTAGATAAATGTTATATAAAAATCTATTTTCAGCAGATTGACGGTTTCCTGTCATAAACATTTTGCAACATATCAAAAATTATTTTTCTAACAATATCTCCCATTTCTTATGAATCTCAGAAAGAATTTTTTTCCAAAATGCTTGACATTTCTTATGGATCTCAGAAAGAAAATTTCCAGATACAAAATATCGAAATCTTTATGTACAGCACTGTTCTTTGGTGAACCGACAGTACGCATGCGCCAATAATCCGTTATGTCCCTCTTTCGCGCCAAACAAACAGCGACGTCACTTATGCTTCCCGTTATCTGTGTTCACACAAATATGCTTCTGTAAATCGAGGTGATCTTATTTCTGCTATGTGCTCCCTCCGTCTCCCAAAACTTCCGGCTGAGAGTCTTCGTTCCTTTAGAAATAAAACGGGACTTTGATTTTATTCCTGAAAAGTGGAAACGTATCACATCCTCACTTGAAAAGAAGATTCTGCACAAATATTCGCCAAAGTTAATATTGACGCCGACCAGGCATTTTTTTTTTTTTTCAAAATTGAATTTCTGAGATTTTTGTTGGTTCTCTCTATTTCTTTATTCGTCTATCTTCATTTAAAAAGAAACGTCTTCACCAGCGGTCAACGGTCTCGCTACTATATGTGTTATATATTAAAATTAGCTACAACAGTTAAGCAATCATTTTTTGTGTTTTTTAAATGAACTCTTCCTTAAGAATAATCAAGTATTTAAGAAAAGCTATTAACAATAAATCTGTACACTTGACTTAATTCTCTATCGATTTGACGTCATGTATAAACATGCCAACAAATCGCTGGAGAATTATTATATATCATACATACTTGATATATATATTATACATTCTTATTTTGTATTATCATTCTTCGTTATTCGCAACTATTTCAAAAAAAGTAGCCATTTTTTCAAAAATTAAAAAAAAAAAAAAATCTTAATATTTTCTACTTATGCCTAGTTATGTTTTAATTTTTGTACTTAAAATAACACTAAATTTCAATATATCTTAAAATAAATATTTCATACAATGTAAATTGAAATTTCGATAAAAAGGATATGTTTTTAACCATAATCAAACAAAACATTTTTAATACAAAGATTAATATTTCAGATTACAAACAAATTTAATAATTTCATTGTAACAATGAATACACGTAAAAACAATGAAGATTTTTCTAAAATCGAATAATATATCTTTTTTTTTTGCGTATGACTTCAAACGGAAGTTTTAATTCTTCTTTCTGATTCAAATCAATAAGCCTTAATTAATCAAACTGATAAAATTTAAATTTAAAATTTTATTTTTTTACTTCGGTATCTAAAAATCTGAACTTTTACTTCCAAAGAAGAAAAATATTCAAACGTTTTCGTAACTTTCGTTGTCTCAAAGCAAAGAAAAAAGTAAAAAAGAAAACGCTTTCGCTGAAATCTCCGAGACGTCAAAAACTTTTATTTTTAATTCCATTTCATCAAAAACGTCCGGGCACACTCCTAACCCAACAAAGAAAAAGATTATATCGAAAAAAATAAAATATAATTTCGAAATCTAACCATTTAGCTTGAAAAACGCTAAAATAAAAAAAAAAAAAAAAGTAAAAAGATTTTAGCTAAGGAACGCTTTTTTCAATTGTGCATTCTTTTTTTACACGGAAACAAGCTACTTTGTCAGTGGTCCTTTTTTTTCCTTTTTTTTATTTCTTTTCTTTTCTTCAACTCAGCAAATCCTTTATTCTTATAAGGAGCTTTTGTAGAATCCTTGTTTCTAAGCAACTACTGTTTTACGTTTTCTTTTTTTTTCTTATATTATTTTTATTTTGTGATTCTTCTTTGGACATCCCATGAGGAAAGAAAATAATTTGTGCAAAAGTATGTGATGGCGGTATCTGCGTAGGATTCGATTTTCTCAAAAATGTTTTGAGAGAAATGTCCTTGAAAACTCGGGAGAACTTACGAATGCGCGAAATTTTTGTTTGGGAAAAATGTATTTTTCAGTACAGTGGGATGGGAGAAAAAGTTTGAATATTCTGAAATTCTCTGAAGATTTAGATTAACAAAATGAAATTCATAGAACACTGCAACTGTAACCCACAGATATATTCTTCAGCAAGCCGCACTTTTATCCATTGGTAATGTACAGTAGCCAATTGATATATTATTATGTATTTATTATACCATTATGTATTACATCATTATGTATTAAACGCTATTTTTCTCTTTTTGTTTAACATCGACATTCTTTTGTTTCTTGTTCCACATATGGAAATGTAGCCAATCGACAGTTTATGGAAAAAGAGCACTGCTTTTCGAGAAAAGTTTTACTACTAGTTGATTCATTTATAAGTCACATAGGAGAAAAACCAGAATACTTCCATCATACATAATTACACATGATTTTAGATGCTTCTAAACGTTGTCATAATTTTGACCGAGTTACCTGGTTTCTAAATGCAGTGACAGCAATAAGCACCAACACAGGGTTCGAAACTACAAGTTAACTGCGCACTTTATCACTGGGGTAATATTGGACAATCAAAACCAGTAATTTAAACGATCTGTTAAGCGAATAGATACAATTCATATGCTAGATATCTTAGTCATTTCGATCTGTTATCCACAGAGGGAGATCTGTAAACATATTGAGCATATTCCATTATAGAATGTACCTTTTAGATCTCGTTAGACGCCAATCGTCTTCAATGAAGATTTAAAACTAAAATTGTATAGCAATAAAAATGAAGATATTTTGTTTAAAAAAAACCTATTTAAAATTATATTGTTTAAAATAATATATAATTATATTGTTTAAATAATATATATTTCTTTTGTCCAATTTGACATAATTTTGACTAAATTTGTTACTTTGGTCAACGCATTAAAAAAGTTTTTTTTTAAGCAAACTTTAATTTATTTGTATGAAAAAACAAATATTCTGTTCAAAATAACAGTTTTGCTGATGACGATTGAAATATTTATAGCGAGATAATTTAAACATTTGAAATAATCAAAATTCGTTTATAATTTACTACACATAACATACAAAAATAAGAAAAACAAAGCAATTATTTATTGATTCATTTTTTAAAATATTTTTTTAAACAATTCCATGCTAGAATTATAATTTAAGAGTAGAATAATAAAAAAATAATCAGATGAATATCTTTTATAATTTTTTTAAACGGGAATTAGTAAGAAAGGAAAATAGATTTCGTATGCGGTTAAACAATGCGATTTTCGTATGCAAATTCGTATGCGATTTCGTATGCGATTTTCGTATGCAAATTAGTAATATCAAATTTTAATCATTTAAAATGAATACATATTTCCTAGACATTTACGGTGAACAAAATGAAAATTATATTTTCTCTATTTATTTTTAATTAAAAATTGAGAATTCTTCGGTATATTTCAGTTCTTGTTTTTGATATTTTAAAAATTCAAAATTCAAAATCGGATTTTTTTGAAAAAAATATATAATCACTTTGGTAATAAATGAATTAATTTCAGCATCAGCATAAATATTAATTCAATTTGCTTTTAGTAATCATACATCCTATATTTATTTTTTATCATATGACGCTCGTTTTCCCATAAGAGTTAGATATGTCCAAGACAATTGAAATATTAAGACAGCGTTGCTGATTAGCATTAAAAGTGTGTTTTTATTTGATATTTATTCTTATTAGACTTCTACAAAAACCTATTTAATTTCATTTATTTTATACCTTTATTATATTTTAATGTAATGGTTTTATTACAATATAAAAATGCATATAAACATTTTGTTATTCTTCAATTAACATAAGTAAATTTACGATTTATTAAATAATTCTAATAATAAAGTAATTTCATACTCAAATACTATTCTACTCGTGGGTCAGTGGCAATATGTACAGCTAGCATACAGTAGATTCAGGCATTTTATTTTTCAAAATTGAATTTCTGAGATTTTTGTTGGTTCTCTCTATTTCTTTATTCGTCTATCTTCATTTAAAAAAAAAAAAAAAAAGAAACAGTTTTCACCAGAAAATTTCGCTACTATGCGTAATCTATGAAAATTATTACATTTTTTATAAAATTCATTTATTTCATAGAGACTTATTACATAATTCTTCATAGACTTATTCTTCATAGATAATTATTATATTGTTGCATAATAAACAAATTTGGAGAGAATTATTACATTATTACACAACATAAAACTTGATAATGAATTTTTACATTACATAACATACAAATTATAAAAACCTATTACATTATTGTATAATATAGAAGTTCCAAAGATAATTATTCCATTATTACATAATATATATAAAGTTTTTGTATATAACAATTCTCCATCGACTTGATGTCATGTATAAACATAACAAACATACACAGGACATCAAATCGATGGAGAATTGTTATATACCACACAAACTTGATATATATATATTTACATTCTTCTTTGTATTATCATTCTTTGGTATCTTTATGTTTAGACTAAATTAAATTGATGTATGAATTTTATTTTAAAGTAAGGAAAATATTTTTACTAAAGAATGTAACTATTATTTTTGCAAATGTATCATTTATAGTATGTAACTGATTGAAAAAAACAGTCGCCATTTTTCAAAAATTCATTTTTCATTTTTTTTGTGTGTTTTTTATTTCTTACTTTACAAATATCACTAAAACGAATCAATAAATCTCAAAATGATTATTGCATTCAATATAAATTCAAGAAATTTCAATAAAAATGTGCTTTGTTTGATTATGAATAAATACACATTTTAAATACAAAGATTCATATTTCAGACTGAAAACGGATGTAATAATTTCATTGTAACAATGTACACGTACAAACAATGAATACTTTAAAAAAAAACAAATAATATATTTTATCTATTTCATTTTTTGCATTTGACTTCAAAAAGAAATTTTAATTCTCTTTCTGATTTAAATCAATAAATCCTTAATTAATCAAACTGATAAAATTTCAATTTAAAACTTTTTTGTATTTCGGTATCTTCAAAAATATGAACTTTTATTTATTTTTTTTAAAGAAAAATATTCAAACCTTTTCGTAGTTTTCGGAAATAAAGTAAAAAAAGTAAAAAAGAAAACGCTTTCGCTGTAATCTCCGAGACGTCAAAAACTTTTATTTTTAATTCCATTTCATCAAAAACGTCCGGGCACACGCCTAACCAACAAAGAAAAAGATTAAAAAAAAATAAATATAATTTCGAAATCTAACCATTTAGCTTGAAAAACGCATAAATAAAAAAAAAATGTAGAAAGAATTTAGCTAAGGAACTCTTTTTCAATTGGGCGTTCTTTTTACATGGAAACAAGCTACTTTGTCAGTGGTCAATTTTTTTTATTCCTTTTCTTTTTCTTTTTAACTCAGCAAATCCTTTATTCTTATAAGGAGCTTTTGTAGAATCCTTGTTTCTAAGCAACTACTGTTTTACGTTTTCTTTTTTTATTTTGTGATTCTTCTTTGGACATCCCATGAGGAAAGAAAATAGTTTGTAAAAAAATATATGATGACCGTATCTGCGTAGGATTCGATTTTCTCAAAAAATGTTTTGAGA
Source organism: Caerostris extrusa (assembly GCA_021605095.1). NCBI lineage: Eukaryota > Metazoa > Arthropoda > Arachnida > Araneae > Araneidae > Caerostris > Caerostris extrusa. Next base: position 66,038 of record BPLR01000761.1, on the reverse strand, counting down.
GAAATGTCCTTGAAACTCGGGAGAACTTACGAACATGTGAGATTTTCGTTTTGGAAAATAAATTTTTCAGTGCATTGGGATGCCAGTAAAGAGTTTGAATATTCTGAAATCCTCTGGAGATTTAGATTAACAAAATGAATTCCCAGGAATACTGTAACTGTATATTCACATATATTCTTTAGCAAGCCACACTTGTACACATTATTTACATACGATAGTTAGAGGATATATCATTATTTATCTTTCATATAACTAATAGCACTAAGAAGAGTAATTCATAATTTATTAATTTATATTAGCGTGCGCATTATAATTAGCATGTAGCAATCTGAATACTGTGTTGTGATTCCGAACAACACAGTAATAGTTTCAAAACTTCATAAGGGGTACCGATTGAAAGGTACCGTGTATAAAGAATGGACATGATAAATTCATAGACTGGAAATTCCTTCCATTGGACTCGATATGGGATATGAAAGCATTTAAATAACAAGGTGTTCGTTTTAAAAATTCAATGGCAAAATATATGTGCATTGCAACAGGCAGCGTATGACAGCTACATCTCTCATATATGAAATTCTTTACACACCATGTCACAATTGTAACTTGAATATCCTTGTGTCTAAAATTAGCGACAGCGATAAGCACCAACACAGTAAACAGTGGAGGATTGAACTTATTGCCTAACGCTCCCTAGCGCCGCGCGTTGCAGTGAGCTATGAGTCGGGCAAACAAGTACTTTGTTAGCGGTAAAGAATTTATTCTGAATATTTGATCATGACGGACAATATAAAAAAAAAAAGGTATTTTACTTTTGTTGAACATAAACTTTCTTTTGTTTCTTATTCCACATATGTATAACAAATGTAACCCATCGACAATTTATGAAAAATTAGCATTGCTAGCCGAGAAGCGTTTTACTAGTTAATAACTCTCATTTATGTGTCTCATAGGAGAAAACTGGAATATTTACATCATGCATCGTGGCTCAGTTAATTGCTTTACATAAGTTGTCACAATTGCCTTTGAGTTTCCTCGTTTCTATAAGCAATCAGTGGCATCACCGACACTGGTTCGAACCTGCAGGTTAACTGCGCACTTTATCACTGGAGTAATATTAGACAATCAAACCAGTAATTTAAAAGATCTGATTAAGCGAATAGATGGAGTTCATATGCTAGATATCTTAGGAATTGTTATCTGGTATTCACAGTGGAAGATCTGCAAACATATCGAGCATATTTCAATAGAGAATGTACCGTAGGGGCTCTTTACCGTTAGAGGTCAGTCGTCTTGAATGCAGATTTAAAACTAAAACTGTATAGCAATAACAAATAAATATATTTTGTTTAAAAATATGTATATTTCTTTGTTCAATTCGATATAATTTTAGCTAAATTTGTTACTTTAGTCAATGCATAAAAAAAAAAAGTTCTTTTGTAAGCAAATGTTAATTTATTTGTGTGACAAAACAAATATTGTGTTCACAATAATAGTTTTGAAGATAGTGATTGAAATATTTATAGGGAAATAATTTGAATACTTAAAATAAACTCAATTCGTTCATTGTTGTTTGCCAGACATATCTTGAAAGAAAAACAAAACATTTATTTCTTGATTACTTTTTAAAATGTACTTAAAACAATTACATTTTACAATTATAATTTAAGAGTATAATAATGAAATAATAATTAGATGAATATCTTTTTTAATCTTTTAAACAGGAATTAGTAAGAAAAAAATTTTTACATCTGAAATTGACAATATGACAATATTTTAATCATTTGAAACGAATACATGTTTCCTAGACATTTACCTTAAACAAAATGAAAATTATATATTTTTTCATTTTTTAATTAAAAACTGAGAGTTCTTCGGTTTATTTCAGTTCTTGTTTTTGATATTTTGAAATTATAATTTCAAAATAGGATATTTTTTAAAACAGTATATAATCTCTTTGGTAATAAAGGATTAATTTCAGCATCAGCAAAAATTAATTCCATTTGTCTTTAGTAATCTTACAAACACTGTTGTTTTTCTATGCCCACGACAATTGAAATATTAAGACAGCCTTTCTGATTATCATTTAAACGTGTGATTTTATTTTATAATTATTCTTATTATATTTCTTTGAAAACCTGTTTAATTTTATTTATTTTACACATTTATTCTATTTTAATGTATTGGTTTTAATACAACATTTTATGATATTTTATTTAAAATAAGTAATTTGATTTAGTATATCTTAAATAATTTCAGTGATAAGTAATTATATACGCAAATATTATTCTACTCTTGGATCAGTGAGAACATGTACAGTTAGCAAACAGGAGCATTCAGGCCAAATCTGTAGGTAGTTGAGTCACAATCAATACTTCTAGAAGCGAGGTGATGCGTTGGCGATTATAACAAGTGTCAAGTGTCTCACATCCACAGTCATGTTACCTGTAGGGAGGTTTCAGTTTTACTCTTAACTAAAATGATACGCATATATCCTTAAAACAACTTCCGGAAGGCAATTTCCTTATTTACTCTGCTTGTGAAGCAGTGGTAACATGTACAATTAGTATGCAGAAAGACTCAGGTTTGAATCCGCTGACGCGTTAATTGCGATCACTGATTTTAGGAACGACGTGAATCACGGTGCTTCTAATAAAGTACGTATAGCATCCATCATCACCATTTATTCTATCTGGAGGGGGTTATCCTAGATTTTCTCATAAGTCATGCAAATATTCGGAAGGTACCACTAAAAGTCCTCTCCTCACTGTCCATCGGTGATCTGAAGCATGAGAACTGATATTCAATTAAAGAGGGCCTTCTTTCAGTGCCTATCGAATGGCTATTCGTGGCATAATTAAGGATCACCGATCTACAAAAATAAAAATATATTACTATTATGTGATGCACATGTCACAGAAAAATTGCTTTAAAAATTTTTATTTCTTTCCCCAGTGACATATATCTTTTGGATATTTTATTTAATTTTATATATACACTCTTGTCCATAAATTAAGGATAATCCAGAATCACACAGAAATTGAACTCTAAAATAAAAGTTTCACCTGTAGAATTATCACACACATCTTGAAGAAGAATATGCAAATTACAGGAAACCACCAGACGGCGCGGATATTAGCGCGGAGGAAATCCTTCATTTCTATATGGATCCAATACATTCTTCAATATCCCATAAGCGGAAATATGGATTTTATATTGACTATATATATGTATTTAGGAATTTTATTATATGGAATTTATAAGCGCAACAAATTAATAAAATAATCCTGACTTAATAAAAAATTATACTAAAAGAAATTATAATCTAGCACTGCAAAGATACTGTTTTTAAAAAGCGAAACACTTAGAATATAAAGAGGGTCCTGATAAAATAAAGATAGGAACGTAAGATGGTTAAAAAAATCCATATAATTTTTTTCATTCTAAATATTGTTTGAATATAATTTGATGGCTTATGAATTTAAAATTCTTACGGAAAACCATTAAGTTATTTGTTGCTGTTATTTACTGTGTTCTCCATTCATGGAAACAATATGCTGTCGCGCATCTAGTGTGTGGGGGACAGAAAAAGAAAGATATAAAATGACAAAGAAAATAGTAGATGGAATATGTAGATTACCATAAGACAGGGAGCAAATATAATACATGACAATAATTTTTAACTGTATAATTGTAACCGTGTAAATATTTCGATATATATATATATATATATGCTTACTTTGATTTGTAATCATCATCAATAAACAGAAAAACCACCAACATTGAAACTACTAAAGATATAATTGCTACCCTTGTATTTCCTTTAAAAATATTTACATGGTGAAACTTGGTATTGTACTATTCTAGGAGACGTTTTAAGAACATTTATTTACAATTAACATTGTAACGACGAAATATAATTAAGAATCACATTCATCAAAAAAGTTTTAAAGCATTTCAATTTAGCATTCTTCAATGCGTTCTTTTTGTTCTTTATACACAGCGCACAACGCACATGCGCATAAACGCACGCACTCACGCATGCATACACATACATATATATGAGGAACATACACACACACACACACACACACACACACACACACACACACACACACACACACACACACACACACACACACACACACACACACACATACATACACACACACACACACGCTCACACACGCACACACACACACACATATATATATATATATTCCTCTCAAATTTTAATTCTTTACTATATATTTCAATATTCAATGAACTAAAAAGTTATCGTAATATATATCTGTAATATTTTTCAGTTGTATTTTATTAAGTTAAGAGGATGCGGCCTGTAAATCAATAAAACCTTAAGATTTTAAGACAATTTAATAAAAAATCGTTGGCAGAATTTATCTATAGAAAAATTAGACATGACATGAATTATACTGTGCAGTCAGTGTTAAGAGTCAGATATGTCCCTATGTAATAAAAATGTCAAAGTGTTTCACTCAAAAGGGTGGTTTTAACTATGCTGTTTTCTGATTCAAAGTCATCAAAACATTTGATGTCATGAACCAAATGAATTAGAAAAGGTCTTACAAATGGTAGAGATCACAAATTGAATGTAATATAACATTATACAAACAGCTACACTGTTATTAGTTGAAGAAAACAAAGGTTTCTTAGTTAGCAAACAGATGCTCCTTTAAAAAAGCTATGTTACTTGTAGAAGCAACGGATATATAATTAATTAGTTTCCTATAATTTCATATATATATACTTACATTATGCTATGTAAAGGGCAATGTATATAATTTTATAATTCTTTTGTATAAAAATGTTTTAAAACGCCACCTTCAATAGTGAAGTATGATGGCTTTGTATTAGTTGCGAAACAAAAAAGTAGGGGAAGAGGAAAAATCTATTTTTCATATCATATTCAAGGTTTCTTTTCATATAAGTCTTTGCTGAAAAAGAAAATATCATTCCAAATTCAGAGATTTTGAATTATTATCAATATATTAAATTGAGTTTGATACATTTGAACATGTTAAAATGTATCAAATATTTTTTAAAAATGTTTCCTATTTCTTATGAATTTTAGTAAAAATATTTTCCCCAGAATGCTTCATTTATTTATTATGAAGAAAATTCCAGATATGGATTACAGAAAAAAATCATAAGCTCTTATGTGCAGCACTATTCTTTGGTGAACTGACAGTACGCATGCTCCAATAATCTGTTATGTCCCTCTTTCGTGCTAAGCAAATACCGACGTCACTTATGTTCCCGTTATCTGTGTTCACACAAATATGCTTCTGTAAATCGAGGTAATCTTATTTCTGCCATGTATCCCCTCCGTCTCCCAAAACTTCCGGCTGAGAGTCTGCATACCTTTAGAAATAAAACGGACTTCCTGAAAAGTGGAAACGTATCGCATTCGCACTTGAAAAAGAAGATTCTGCACAAATATCCGCCAAAACTACCCGCCAAAGTTAATATTGACGCGGACCGAGCATTTTTTTTTTTTTTTCAAATTGAATTTCTCAGATTTTTGTTGGTTCTCTCTATTTCCTTATTCGTCTATCTTCATTTAAAAAGAAACGGACTTAACTAGAAAATCTTACTACTATGAATATTCGCTACAACAGTTATGCAATAATTTTTTTTTTATTTTTTAAATGAACTCTTCTTTAAAATATTCAATCATGTAAGAAAGATATATCAAATATATAAACAGTCTCTAAAAAATGCAATAAATAAAAAATAAATCTGCGTATTTCTTATAACAAAAAAATCAAAATTTAGAAATTAAAAGTTTCTCTGAGTTACCTCACTCCTTAAACATTTTTCTGAGTTCGTATAACTTTTACCATTTGATGGCTGATGATGTTTGGCGCAGACGTCCTCTAGCATTATCGCTTATATTGGCTTTTTATGTTTATTAATATTAAGAAATTTTGTTAATTTCTTATTTCGATTCGTGAAATGATAATTTTCAACGAATTTGCTTGATTTCATTTTCCAATAAAATGTATCAAAACTATATTTTTTATTTTCTGTTGCTACACTATGCCGGGTAAAAATAAGAATTTTAATAATAAAAATAAGGATATAATAATAAAGATTAAAAATAAGGATTTTAATGAAAAGTTATAAATTTTAGATTATGCTTAATTATTATTATTTATAATCAGCATTTTTGAAAAGCTTTAATTTTTTTAATGTTAATTTCTAAGAACTTCTTGAATACCCGCTAAATTTTCCATTAAAATGTTATAAAATCTCTTGAGAAATATATGCTAAATTAAAATTTTAGAACATTATGTTATGAAATATCTAATAATTGATTTATAACTGTTGATTGCGTTGAATATTTATTGTTCTTCTTGATTTATCCACATCATTGATGGAATTAACAGTATTTTATGAATGAGAATAGTTTTCTAGGATTTAGAAAAAATATCAAAGGTTATTTTTATAATGCAAATACAGTGATTATTTCACTGACTTCAATCTTTCACTTGACAAAATGCATTACTTATATATTACTTTTTAATTCACTTCGTTATTCGCAATAGGATGGCAGATGTGTATTAGAACCAGTTTTACCCAGTGTCTACACATGGGGTGCGGCAGCTATGTATTGTATGGACAATTTTGAATGACCTCGTCCAAATATTACATCTGGGATTCACATCTTCTTCTCCAAATCCAACGAAAAATGGAAAATATATCTGGCAACCAGCTTATAGATTTCTCCTAACAATCCATTGCATAGACACAAGGGCTTTTGTTTGTCCGGCTTACAAAAGAAGTTCAAAAATCTGATGAGCCATCCAATAGGCCACTCCATCCCAAACTTGAGAACGCATTATTACAAAATTGTATAGCATACACAATTGATACAATATTCTATCTTAATAACATAGCACACAAAATTTTATAGAGAATTATAACATTTTTTTATATAATATATTTATTTGATAGAAGATTATTACATAAGGTATGAACTTTATAGATACTTATTACATTGCTGCATAATAAACAAACTTGGTGGGGATTATTAGATTATTAAAAAACTTGATAGTGTATTATTATGACATTGCATCACATACAAACTATAGATAATTATTTCATTGTTGTATAATATACCAACTTCAAAGAGAATAGTACCATTATTACGCAATATAAAAATTGATAGATATATATTAGATTTATAAATAGGTTTATATTTGTCTAAATATTAAAAAGGGATACCAATGAATGATTAATATAAAGAAAACAATTAAAATATATACATCAAGTTTGTGTGATATAAAATAATTCTACATCGACTTGATGTCATGTATAAACATATACCAGCAAACATAAACAAGACATCAAGTGAATGTAGAATTATTATATATCATACATACTTGATACATATATATTTACACTCTTCTCATTGTATTATCATTCTTTGGTATTCTTTTTTAATGTTTAGATCAAAAAATAAATTAATGCATGACTTTTATTTTAAAGTAAAGGAAAATATTTTTACTAAAGAATATAATTATGTATTTTTGCAAATGTTATCATATATGCAACGAAAAGTAATCATTTTTTTAAAAATTGAAAAAAATCTCAACAAAAAAACCTCAATATTTTTTACTAACTATGTATATTTATATTTTTGTTTCTTAAGTTATAAATCTCACTAAAGCACATCAGTAAATTTCAAAACAAATATTGCATTCAAAATAAATTTAAATTTCAATAAAAATTAATGTTTTGTTTGATTATGGCTAAACATATTTTAAATACAAAGATTCATATTTCTGACTGAAAAATAAATTAACATTTTCATTGTAACAATGTATACCAGTAAAAGCATGAAGAGTTTTCAAAAAAACAAATAATATATATTTTTCTATTTCATTTTTTGTATTTGATTTCCTCGAAAGTAAGTTTTTAATTCTCTTTCTGATTTAAATCAATAAGCCTTAAATAATCAAACTGATAAAATTTCAAACGTTTTTCCTATTTCGGTATGTTAAAATCTGAACTTTTATTTCCGAAAAATAAATATTCAAACGTTTTCGTAACTTTCTGAAATAAAGAAAAGTAAAAAAAAAAGTAAAAAAGAAACACTTTCGCGGTAATCTCCGAGACGTCACAAACTTTTATTTTTAATTCCATTTCATCAAAAACGTCCGGGCACACGCCTACCCAACAAAGAATAAGATTCTAAAAGAAAAAAATATATCGTTTCGAAATCTAACCATTTAACTTGAAAAAGGCACAAATAAAAAAAAAAAATAAGAAATGTGGAAAGATTTTAGCTAAGGAACATTTTTCAATTGTGCATTCTTTTTACACGGAAAACAAGCTGCTTTATCAGTGGTCATTTTTTTTCTTCTTTTTTATACCTTTTCTTTTTCTTCAACTCAGCAAATCCTTTATTCTTATAAGGAGCTTTTGTAGAATCCTTGTTTCTAAGCAACTACTGTTTTACGTTTTCTTTTCTCTTTTTTATTTTTATTTTGTAATTCTTTGGACATCCCATGAGGAAAGAAAATAGTTTGTACAAAAGTATGTGTGGACGGTATCTGCGTAGGATTCGATTTTCTCAAAAAAATTTTATGAGAGAATTGTCCTCGAAAACTCGGAAGAACTTACGAACACGCGAGATTTTTGTTTTGGAAAAATGTATTTTTCAGTAAGTTGGGATGGCAGGAAAAAGTTTGAATATTCTGAAATCCTCAGGAGATTTAGATTTACAAAATGAATTTCTAGAAAAACTGCAACTGCAATCACCGATATATTTTTAGCAAGTCACTCTTGTACCCATTGGTAGTGTACTGTAGGTAATTAATATATCATTATGTACTTATCATATAGCGCCAGAATAATTTAAAATTTATCATTATGTATTCATCATATAGCACAAGAGTAAAAGTTTCAAAAAACTTCATAAACGATATCTATTTGAAAGATGTCCTATATAAAAGACTGGACTTCTGTAGGCCGATAATTTCTACAGTTGGGATCGAGGAGAGGGTATTAAAAAATTTAAATGGCAGTTGGTTTGTCAATCTACGGTCAATTTTTGCACACTTTGGGCTAATTAGACTTGTGCCGCTTGTTAGTAGTAATGTATTCATTTTGATCTTTGATTATGCGGGACATCATACAAAAAAAATTTCTTTTTTGTTGAACATCGACGTTTTTCTTTTGTTCCACATATGCATGTCTCATTTAGCCCATCGACTGTTTAGAAAAAAGATCATTGCTATCAGCTTAATGTTTTAGTAGTAATGACTCTTATTTATGAGTCGCATAAGAGAAAATCTTAAAATTTCCATCATGCATCATGACTCATGATGTGAGACATAGATGTTTGTTAGTGGTGTCAAATCCATATTAACCTATAGGTCCCGGTCTATTTAGCCTAAAGTGTACACAAAATGACCGTAGAGCAACAAACGAAACCAAACCATGATGTGACATGCTTTACTCAAGCTCTCACAATTGCCATTGAGTTTCCTCGTTTCCAAAAGCAGTGACAGTAATAAACACCACCAACACCGGGTTTGAATCTGCAGGTTAATTGCGCACTTTATCAATGGGGTAATTTTGGACACTAGTTTTTGGGGGTAGTTTTTATCACTTTCCTCAGTGACAAATATCTATTAAATATTTTATTTTATTTTTATAGATAAATTACAAATTAAAATAAATTAAAAATTTATACAGTTGTAGACAAAAAAATATGATTAACTATGCAAAATCTTTATTTTAACTAATACATTAACTCTGGAAAATATATCGACACGACACTCCATGAATTATTCTGTTTTAATTTTAACATTATATAGTGCATATATAAAATTTCCTTTAAAATATTTAGAAAATAAAGTCAGTCAAAACGTAAATTATAAAAAAAAGTACAAATGAACAAGTACATGAACAATATCCATTTAAATTTTCCTAAAAAAAAGCTGTTTTTATTCTTGGAGACGGCTAAACAATTTCAATTAAAAATAACTACTTTTTGCCTTATATAGTCATTATTTTCGCAATATAAAATTGTTTTCTGATTATGTTAATGCCTTAAAATTTTATAAGCTCTGGGCGCATTTTTTACTTTGAAAGAAGTTTTAATAGAAATTTAGTAATTTACTATTAGGGTCTTCATAAAATTTGTATAGAATTTATTTTCCATACAAATTCAGATTGAATATTTCTGACTAGTTTGTTTTCAAAGTAAACTATGTAATCCTTAGTATTCATTATATCGAATATATTTTTTACATTATGAGAATATTAAGTATCTTAAAGAAATTTTGATATAAAAAGGAAAGGAAACAGTGAGAATCAAATGTCCTTTTTCAAACAATTTTATAAAAAAAACCCAACTAATTCCTTAGCAGTGATTGGATTTAAAACAAAAAAAATAACTAAATTCTTTGAGATTCTACAAACTATAAAAAAAATTTAATGGAAATTCTGTTTTATCTATAAAAATTTTATTCAAGCAACACAGTAAAAAGAACTGGAAATTTAATTAACAAAAAAACCTTGATTTTCCCGTTTCTAAAAAGCTTGACTATTCTTCATTTTCTTTTTTTTTTGTATTTAACTAATAAAAATTTACATTATTTATATTCAATAGCTAACGTTTTCTCATAATATCTATGAAAAAAACCTGTCTAGAGTAAACAGTTGGAATCCTAATTAACAAAAAGACTTCACTCAAACCGCAAAAATATATTAGAGTAAAAAGGAGTGTATTTATTTATCTCCTTTTCATCAAAATCTGTCGTTATATCGACTACATTAAAACAGACTGTAATTAAATTTGCTGATTCTTTTAATGTACTCAATATAATGGCAGAACTTGATGAAAAAAAAAGGAGATAAATAAATACACTTCTTTTACTCTGATATATTTTCGCGGTTTGAGTGAAGTCTTTGTTAATTTGGATTTCAACTGTTTAATCTAGACAGGCTTTTTATAGATTTTTGAATCAATAAAGTACATAATGAGAAAACTTTTAGCTATTCAATATAAATACTCAGTAAATTTCTATGTTTGATTTAAAAATAATTTCTGAGATGATTTAACAAGAACTATTTTTTATCAATTCTTTTAATCTTAATGCAAATATATATCGAGTATCAAAATAAATTGTTATTGACATAAATTTTTACATTTTGAATGTTATGAAACATTTTTCATTTTGCTTTTTATTTGTTGCATCATTTTATTTTATATATGTATTTTAATTGATAAGTGGGTTAAATTAATAAAATAAACTTGCGTGAATGAAAAATTATAAAAGAAAATATATTCTAGCACTGCAAAAAAATATATAAAAGAAAGCATTTGGAATATAAAAATGGCTTATAGAACATAAAGATAGGAACATAAGATTGTTTAAAAATATTACTTGAAATTTTACACAACTTAATAAACGTAAAAGTATGAATCAATAGTACGAAATACCATTCAATTATATTAATATTTCTGTGACTGAACGCAATTGTTTTATGAAATAATCTATAAAAAAATTTTCTGATGTTTCACTTTAAATATAATTTGGAAAATATTTTTTGATGTCTTATGAATTTAAAACTTTTATGGAAAGCCAATAAGTGATTTGTTGTTGTTATTTACAAAGTGAGTTCTATAATTCAAGCGGAGAATTCAGAGAAATCTGGTGCTATCGCACATTCATTGCGTAGGGACAGAGAGAGAGAAGAGGAGAGATAAAATGGCAAAACAAAATGAAGGGGAAGTATGCAGATGACCATCAGATGGGGAATCGAATATTCTACATCAAGGTAATTTGTAACTCTATAATTGTAACCGTATTCGACATATATATATGTTTATTTTGATTTTTAACCATCACCAATAAACAAGTGTTCGTGAGAGAAAACCATCGTCATTGAAACCTCTAAAGATGCAATATCAATCCTTTTGTGTTTTCGTTAGAGGATAAACTCCTTCAATATGTTTACACAGTAAAACTTGTTATTTTAATATTTTAAAGGATAATTTAGGACATTTATTAATAATTAACAAGACAAAATACAATCCTACTGATAAAACAGTTTAAAGTATTCCATTTTTTCATAAGTTTTAGCATTTTTTAATGCCTTCTTTTGCGCGTCTTCCTTCTCGGGGCATGGTTTTATCTCATTCCAACTCCTCCATTCGAAATTATGCTCACCTGTTAGGAAATCAAGCGCTCCCTACTTGTCATGTCAAAAAGTTGTCATGATACAATATGTACACACGCACAGACACACATTATATATATATATATGCAGAAATCCTAGAATGCGAGAAATGAAGCATGATGAGTGATATTGAGCACTCAGTGTTAAGACTCAAATATGTCACAGCATAATAAAAAATAAGTCAAAGTATTTCTTCCAACCGGGTGGTCTTGAAATATATTATTTTCTGATTTAAAGTCATGAACAAATTTGATGTTATGATCCAAATGTGTTCGAAAACACATTATCAGTGGTGGACATTTACAAAGTGAGTAAAATATAACATTGTACAAACAACTATACTGATATTAATCGAAAAAAAAAAAAAGTGGTTTATAGTTAGCAAATAGATGCTCCTTTAGTATGTCTATATTCTTCCTATAATGATTTTTATATAAAAAAAAAAAAAATGTTTTAAATAAATATGTTTTCGATATAGCCTTGCAATAATTGCTACCTCCCTTTTATACATTTTCGCTTGCTGAACAGAAAAGGTAGTGGAAGATTATATAAAAAACCTTTTTATCATATTCAATGTTTTCCCTGTCGTATAAGTCTTTGTCGGAAAGATAATGTTATGCCAAATTCAGAGATTTTAAATGCTTAGAAATACATTAAATTGATTTGATGCATTTTACAAACATATTAAAAAATATTTTTCAAACAATGTTTTTCCATTTCTTATGAAACACAGTAAGAAATTTTTTTTTCGAAATACTTCACATTTCTTATCGATCTAAGGAAGAAAAATTCTAGATATAAAATATAGAAAAATTATAAACTGTTTTGAACAGCACTATTATTTGGTGAACTGATAGTATGCATGCGCCAATAATCTGCTATGCCCCTCTTTTCGTGCCGAGCAAACACCGACGTCACTTATCAAGAAAAAAATATTCAAACGTTTTCGTAGCTTTCAGAAATAATGAAAAAAGTTTTTAAAAAGTAACAAAAGAAACGCTTTCGCTGTAATCTCCGAGACGTCAAAAACTTTTATTTTTAATTTAATTTCATCAAAAACGTCCGCGCATACGCCTACCCAACAAAGAAAAAGATTATAAAAAAAAATAAAATTTCATTTCGAAATCTGACCATTTAGCTTGAAAAACTCATGAATAAAAAATGTAAAAAGATTTTAGCTAAGGAACGCTTTTTCAATCGTGTATTCTTTTTGTACGGAAACAAGCTACTTTGTCAGTGGTAAATTTTTTTCTTTTTATTTCTTTTCTTTTTCTTCAACTCAGCAAATCTTTTATTCTTATAGGAGCTTTTGTAGATTCCTTGTTTCTAAGCAACTACTGTTTTACGTTTTCTTTATTTCTATTCTGTGATTCTTTGGACATCCCATGAGGAAAGAAAATAATTTGTACAAAAGTATGTGATGACGGCATCTGCGTAGGATTCGATTTTCTCAAAAAAATGTTTTGAGAGAAATGTCCTTGAAAACTCGGAAGAACTTACGAACACGCGAGATTTTTGTTTTGGAAAAATGAATTTTTAAGTACTTTGGGAGGCCAGTAAAAAGATTGAATATTCTGAAATCTTCTGGAGATTTAGATTAACAAAATGAATTCCCAGGAAATACTACAACTGTAACCCACAGTTATATTCTTTAGTAAGCCACACTTGTACACATTTATAGTGCATGGCAGGTAGTTGATATGTGATAATGTACATATCATATAGCATCAAAGAGAGTAATTAATAATTTATTAAATTTTATTAGCGGATAATTAGCATGCAGCAACCTGTGGATACAGCGTTGATATTCCAAACAAAAAGTAATTGTTTCAAAACTTTATAAGCTGATTACTGATTAGTCATCATACTGATTTGAAAGGTATCGTGTATAAAGAATGGACATAATAAATCCGCAGGCCTTAAATTCCTACAGTTGGGCTCAAAGATAGGGTATGAAAACATTTAAATGAGAGAGTATTCATTTTAAATTTCAATGGCAAAATATAAGTCAAGTGCAGCAAGCAGTGTGTGACAACTACATATCTCCTATATGAGATTCTTTGCACACGCTATCTCAATTGTAAATTGAGCATTCTCGTTTCTAAAAGCAGTGACAGCAATAAGCCCCAACGCTGGGTTCGAACCTGTAGGTTAACTGCGCACTTTATCACTGGGATAATAGTTGGACAATCTAACCAGCTGTTAATTCTAGCCTATTTTGAAATTATAATTTCAAAATAGGATATTGTTTTAAGCAATATATAATCTCTTTGGTAATAAATGATTATTTTCAGCATCAGCAAAAAATTAATTCAATTTGCTTTTAGTAATCATACAAACACTGATGTTTTTCTATGCCCAAGACAATTTAAATATTAAGATATCGTTACTTATTAGCATTAAAAGTGTGACTTTATTTGATATTTATTCATATTAGATTTCTTCAAAAACTGTTTAATTTAATTTATTTTATACATGTTATACATTTATTTTATACATAATGTATTTTAATGTATAGTAATGGTTATAATACAAAGCAGCATGCGTAGTTAGCGTGCAGGGAGGTCTCAGGTTTGAATCCGCTGGCGGTGTTAATTGCTGTTACGAATTTTTGGAACAGTACGACGGTATTTCTGATAACGTATGGAAAACATTTTATACTGTCTGCGTGCCATTTATACAGTCTGGAGGGAGATTTCCTGGTTTTCTGACATAAGTGACGCAAATTTTGGGAAGGTACCAGGGAAAGTCTTCTCCTCACTGTCGATCGGTGGACTGATTCACGAGGATCACCGTTATTCAATTCAAAAATCGCCTTCTTTCATTGCCTATATATTGGTTATTCGTGATGTATTTGTTTCCCTATCTCGAAAAATAAAAAAAAAATTATTCGTATACATATGTGATGCAGATTTTACAGAAAGAATATTTATTTTTCCCCCCGGTGACAACTATCTATTGGATATTTTATTTAATTTTTAATACATAAATTGCTAATTAAAGCGCATTACATATTCATACAGTTCTTGAAAAAAATATGTGTAACTTTGTAAAAACTTTAATTTACCTAATACATTAACTTTGGACAATATGTGGACACGATAGTTCATGAATTATCCTATATTAAAGTATTATGTAATATAGGGAATATGTAATATTTCATTTAAAATGTTCACAAAATGCACTATGTCCATAAATTAAGGATAATGAAGTTCAGGCAAAGAAAGAGACAGAAGCAAAACAAATTTGACTTATTTGTAAAGTCTATTTATTAAACAAAAAAAGTAAAGAGCAAAAAGATGCTATATGTTTTACATAATTAATAAAAATTGCGATTTTTACTCCCTGGAGCAAATTTCAAAAAATAACCTATTTACAAAAAACAGTATAACATGGTTAGTATGATGGTTAATATGTAGTATGTCTCCGTACGATGCAATACAGGCCTTACAACGCCTAGGCATGCTGAGTATCAAATTATCAATCTGATCTTGGGGAATATTACATCACTCATCAAGCAATGCCCTTCCGAAGTTCCGGTTGACAGGTGGGAGGGGTTGACGGGCTGCAATCCGTCGGCCAAGCTTATCTCACACATGCTCTATTGATTCAAGTCCGGTGAGTATGCTGGCCAATCCATACGGGTGATATCCTCCAATTGAAGGCATTCGTCTACAATGTTTACACGGTGAGGACGGGCGTTGTCATCCATAAACAGAAATTCAGCACCCATGGCGCCCCGAAACAAACCTACATGTTGTTCCAGAATGACATCCCGATAGATGTGGCCTGTCATCGCTACACTCTGAACATGCAGGTCAGTTCTGGAACCAAGAATAATTCGTCCCCAAACGAGCCATCCTGCACCACCGTAACGGTGTCGTTCAATGGTGTTCTCTTGGGGGTAACGGGTACCTGGCGCTCAGAATCAGACTGCAAACTAAATCTGGACTCGTCGGAAAACCTCACACCAGACCACTGTTGCGGTGTCCACAATGCATGCTCTCTACTCCAGGTTAATCGCAGGCGACAGTGAGTTGCGGTAAGTGGAACACATCTGACAGGCCTACGAGCATATAGACCAATGTGCCCTAAGCGTCTGTACACGGTCTGCCTTGAAACTGTCGTACCGGTAGCTGAAGAGAGCTGACGAGACAGGTCTGATGCTGTGCTCCGTCTGTTTCTTTTAGCAGTAACTGCTAAATACCGGTCCTCATTCGGCGTTGTAACTCGGGGGCGACCTGTGCTGTAACATCTACTCACATTACCATCATCTTGGAATCGTTGCCAAAGCCTGAGATGATACTCTGGGCGATTCCAAGTTCCTCGGATACTTCCAGCTGGGTACGTCCACATTCCAGTCGTCCGATAATTCTACCGAGTACAAAATCATCCAAATGCTTCCTTTGTGCCATAACTATGCGGTTATTGCACTGAAAGGCTTTTAAAGGGCTTGTGAACAATTTTACTTCTTTGCCACCATGCCTTATATACCCCTCTCTTATACTCTCGTCATTGTGACGTACTATCCGCGCCATCTGGTGGTTTCCTGTAATTTGCATATTCTTCTTCAAGATGTGTGTGATAATTCTACAGGTGAAATTTTTATTTTAGCGTTCAATTTCTGTGTGATTCTGAATTATCCTTAATTTTATGGACATGAGTGTAGAATCAGTCAATAAATGCAACTAATCAAACAAGGGCTAATTGATGAACAAATGTATGAGCTATATCCATTTAAATTTTCCTAAAAAAAGCTATTTTTATTCTTGGTGTAGGATAAACAATTTCTATTAAAAGTATCTTCTTTGACCTTTGTGTAAATCATTATTTTTCAATAAAAAATTGTTTTTTGATTATGTCAATGACTTAAGATTTTATAAGCCCTGAGAGCATTATTTCACATGGAAAGAAGTTATAATAAAAATTTAATACTTTGCTATATTAAGGTCTTTTGTAAATTTGTACAGAATTTATTTTCCATACAAATTCAAATTGATTGTTTCTGAATAGTTTGTTTTCAAAGCAAATTATGTAATCCTTAGTATCCATTATATCGAATATAATGTTTTTTGGTTATTAAGCTTCTTAAAAAAATTCTGAATTAAAATCAAAGGAAAACTTGAGAATCTAGTGTCCAGTTTTCCAGTAATTTTATAAAAAAAAAATTATTCCTTATCAATGTTTGTATTTAAAACTAAAACAAAAAAATTAACTGGCAAATAAATTCTTTGAGATTCTCTAAAAACTATAAAAATTTAATGGAAATTCTGTTTTATCTGTAAAATTTTATACAAACAACAGAGTAAAAAGAACTGGAAATTTAATTAAAAAACCACTTTGATTTTCTCGTTTCTCAAAGCTTGACTATTCTTCATTTTTTCTGTATCTAACTAAATAGAAAAAAATTACATTTAGTGAGTTTCTATATTGAATAGCTAAAGTTTTCTCATTATGTACTTCATTTATTCAAATATCTATTTAAAAAAACCTGTCTAGAATAAACAGTTTAAATCTAAATTAAGAAATGCTTCACTCAAACCGCGAAAATATATTAAGAGGAAAAAAAAGAGTATTTATTTATCTCCTTTTTCATGAAGATCTGCCGCTATATCGAATACATTAAAACAGACTGTAATTAAATTTGCTTATTCTATTCCAATTTAAATGATGGTTTGCTAAGCGATTCAGAATTTAAAAAAATTTATTTCCATAATGTTCATTAAAACTTTCTCAGGAACATGAAAGAAGTAATATTATTTATAAAATATATTATCAAATTTGTACGTTTGATTTTAAAAATAATTTGTATGATGATTTAATAACAAAATAACTTCTTTTCTTTATCAATTCTTTCAATTTCAATGCAAATATATATCGAGTGTCAAAACAAAATGTTATTGGCATAAATCTTTATTGTTTGAATTTTATAAATTGCTTTTTAAATTACTTTTTTATTACATAATTTTTCTTGTTTATATTTTTAATTGATAAGCGGAATAAATCAATAAAATAAACTTGCCTGAATAAATAAAATACCAATAGAAATTGCAATCTACCAATGTAAAATCTTTAAAAATAGGAAATATACAGAAGATATTTTAGAGAACACAGGAACATAATATGATTTAAAAATATTACTTGAAATTCATATAACTTAATAAATATAAAAGCATGAATAAATAGCATGAAATACTTTTCAATTGCAGTAATATTTCTGTGACTAAATGCAATTTTTTCATGGAATCAGTCTAACTCCTCCCCTTAGTTTCTGGAGTTTTGCTCTCTTGTTATGAAGTCATTGCCATCTTATTGTTTCACGCCACTAAATTGACAACTTAGATGCAATATATGGGACAAACACACTCATATATATATATATATATATATATATATATACATTCAATACAAATTTTAAATGTTCATGATAGATTTCAATGTGCAATCAACTAACAGTTGTAATATATTTCTGTAATAATTATCAGCTATATTTTACTCAAGCTGGAGGAAGAGTACATAATTTTTATATAGTCTATATATATATTGCCTTTCTAAATAAAAAATGCTTTAAAACGTCACCTTCAATAGTGAAGTGTGAAGGCGTTGCAATAGTTAACTACCTTCTTTATACATTTCTGTTTGTTTTACAGAAAAGGGTGGGGAAATATATAAAAATCTATAAATGATATATAAAAATCTCTTTTCACTAAATTTACGGTTTCCTATCACATAAGCCTTTGCTAGTAAGAAAATGTCGTGTCAAATTCCCGAGATTTTGAATGATTAGAAATACATTACATTGAATTTGATAAATCTAATAACTTAGATTACTAACTATCTTTTGCAACATATTAAAAAATATTTTTTCAACAATGTTTCCAATATCTTATGAATCTCAGTATGAATTTGTTTCCCAAGAATACTTCACATTTCTTATGGATCTAAAGAGGAAAAATTCCAGATATATAAGATAGAAAAATCGTAAGCTCTTATGTACAGCACTATTCTTTGCTGATCTGACAGTACGCATGCGCCAATAATCTGTTATGTACCTCTTTCGTGCCACGCAAACACCGACGCCACTTATGCTTCCCGTTATCTGTGTTCACACAAATATGATTCTGTAAATCGAGATAATCTTATTTCTGCAATGCATTCCCTCCGTCTCCCAAAACTTCCATCTGAGGGTCTGCATTCCTTTACAAATGAAACGGGACTTTGATTTTATTCATAAAAGTGGAAATGTATCGCATCCGCACTTGAAAAGAAGATTCTGCACAAATATCCTCCAAATGACTCCGACAAGCATTTTTTTTTTTTCAAAATTGAATTTCTGAGATTTTTGTCGGTTCTCTCTTTATTTCTTTATTCGTCTGTCGTCATTTAAAAAGTAACGGACCTCACCAGAAAATCACACCACTATGCATGTTATGTGAATATTAGCTACAGCAGATATGCAGTGATTTTTGTGTTTTTTAAAAATAACTCTTCTTCTTAAAATAGCTTTTCTTTTTCTACTCTTCTTATATTCAATTATTTAAGAAATATATAAACTATATAAAAATCTCTAAAAATTGCAATAAATATGTATGCTTGACGTATTTCTTAAAAAGCCATAAAATTTAGAAATTAAAAAGTTTCTCTGAGTTACCTCACATCTTAAAATTATACATATTACATATGTATTATACATATTTTTAAATATACATTATACACATACAATTATTGTATAACATACAAACTTTATAGGTAATTATTACGCTGTTACAAAATAAAACAAACTTCATTGAGAATTATAACAATATTACACAATATAAAACTTGAGAGATATATGATAGATTTATATATGTGTAAACAATAAAAAATGATATCAATGAATGATAATATAAGAGAAGGATGTAAATATATATATATCAAGTTTGTATAATAAATCTCCATCGACTTGATGTCATGTATAAGCATGGCAACAAATATAAACATGACATCAAGTCGATGGAGAATTACTATAAATCATTACTACAAATATACATCATATATATATTTATATATATATACACTGAAGTACAAAAGTCATATATTCTGGCCTCTTTATATTATCATTCATTGGTATCCTTTTTTGATGTTAAGACGGCAAATTAAATTGAATTTATGACATTTATTTTAAAGTAAAAGAAAATATTTTTACTAAATAATGTACCACCTGCACTTATGTATTTTTGCAAAATCTTTCATTTATGTAACTGTTTGAAAAAAAAAGTACCCATTTTTCAAAATTGGCCTGGTCCGAAACGATTTTTATATTTTGAACCCCACGAAGCCATGGACCCAAACTAAATGCAATTTTATTTTTTTTTGTTAACATATAAATATCACTATGTTCAGCTACTTGGAGATACTTCAATAAATTTCAAAATATATATGGATGCATTGGGTATAAATTGAAATTTCTATGATAATGAGGTATGTTTTACTTGATTAGTGATAAAAGCTTTTCACAATTATTTTAAATACAAAGATTCACATTTTGAAGTCTGAAAAACGAATTTAATAATTTCATTGTAACAAAGAATACAAGTAAATTTTTTAGATTTTTCAAACAACAAATAAAACTTTTTTTTTTTTTTACTTTTTGTATTTTTAAAAACAAATCTTTGAAAAAAAAAAGTACTTCAAAAGGACAGTTTTAATTCTCTTCTGATTTAAATCAATAAGCCTTAATGAATCAAACTGATAAAATTTCAAACATTTTTCCTATTTCGGTATGTTAAAAATAAGCCTCACTGGGACTTCGAAAGGACAGTTTTCAATTTCTTTTTTTCATTTCCGAAAAATAAATATTCAAATGTTTTCGTAGCTTTCTGAAATAAAAGAAAAAAAAAAAAGTAAAAAAAAAAAACGCGCTGTAATCTCCGAGACGTCAAAAACTTTTATTTTTAATTCCATTTCATCAAAAACGTCCCGGCATACGACTACCCAACAAAGAAAAGATTAAAAAAAAAATAAAATATCATTTCAAAATCTAACCATTTAGCTTGAAAAACGCATAAATAAAAAAAAATAAGAAATGTAGAAAAATTTTAGCTAAGGAACGCTTTTTCAATTGTGCATTCTTTTACACGGAAACAAGCTGCTTTGTCAGTGGTAAATTTTTTCGTTTTATTTATTCCTTTTCTTTTCTTCAACTCAGCAAATCTTTTATTCTTATAAGGAGCTTTTGTAGAATACTTGTTTCTAAGCAACTACTGTTTTACGTTTTTTTTTTTTATATTATTTTTTATTTTGTGATTCTTTGGACATCGCATGAGGAAAGAAAATAGATTGTACAAAAGTATGTGATGACGGTGTCTGCGTAGGGGATTCGATTTTTTCAAAAAATGTTTTGAGATAAATGTCCCTGAAATGTCGAGAGAACTTACGAACACGCGAGAGTTTCGTTTTGGAAAAATGTATTTTACAGTGAATTGGGATGCCGGTACAAAGTTTGAATATTCTGAAATCCTTTGGAGATTTAGATTAATAAAATGAATTCCTAAGAACTGCAACTGTAACCCACACATATATTCTAGTACTCCATCAAACTTGTACCAATTGTCATTGTACGGTAGTTAATTGATATATTCATTATGCTTTTATAATATAGCACCAAAAAGAGTAATTCATAATTTATATTATCGTGCACTTTATAATTAGGTTGTAGCAATCTGTGGATGCGTTGTTATGATACCAAGACCAAAAGAAATTTTTCAAAACTTCATAAGCAATACTGATTTCAGAAATACCATCTATATAAGAATTAACATGATAAACCCAGACTGTAAATTCCTTCCCGTGGGTCAAGGATAGGGTATGAAAACATTTAAAATGACAGGGTGTTCGTTTTAAAATTCAGTGGCAAAATATAAGGGTAGTTCCACAAGCAGCGTACAACTACAAATTTCATATATGATATTCTTTATAATTGTTAATTGTGTGACCTCTTTTATAAAAGCAGCGACTGCAATCATCCCCATCCCCGGATTCGAATTTGCAGGTTAACTGGGTACTTTATCACTGGGATAACTGTTGGACAATCAAACCAGCTGTTCCAACCTAATTAAGAGAATAGCTGCGGTTCATATGCTAGATATCTTAATCATTGTGATCTATCATCCACAGTGGATCGGCTTGGATTGGTTTGTCGCTCTATGGCCATCTTGTGCATCAGAGGGCTAAACAGACCGGGATCTACAGTTTAAAATATATCTACAGTGGATGATCTATAAATATATTAAGAATATTCTATTATAGAATGCCCCGTAGGGGCTCTTTATTGTATCGTTAGAGGCCAGTCATCTTGAACACAGACATAAAATAAAACTGTATTGCAATAAAAAATGAATATATTTTTAAAAAAAAACTTCTATTTGTTTTTACCGCGCTGATAAAATTCAACATAATTTGGACTAAATTTATTATTTTCGGTCAATGCATCAAAAAATATTCCTTTGGAAGCAAAATTCCATTTATTTATGTGACCAAATCAAATATTGTGTTCAAAATAACAGTTTTGTAATTCACGATTGAAATATTTTTAGCGAGATTGTTTAAACATTTGAAATAAACACAATTCGTTAATAATTTATCAGACATATCTTAAAGTATTTCTTGATTTATTTTTAAAATGTTTTTAATACGATACAATTTTTTCAATTATGATTTAAAAGTATAATAATAAAAAAAATAATTATATGAATATCTTTTATAAACTTTATAAACAAGAATTAGTAAGAAAAGAAAATCAGATTACGTCTTCGAAATTTAAATTGAAATATTAAATTTTAATCATTTGAAATGTTTGCTTATTCCCAGACATTAACAAAGACCTTAAACAAAAATAAAATTATATTTTAATTGTTCATTTTTAATTAAAAATTGAGAGTTCTTCGGTGTATTTCAGTTCTTGTTTTTGATATTGTCAAATTATACTTTCAAAATTGCCTGTTTTTTAAAACAACATATAATCTCTTCGGTAATAAATGATTACTTTCAGCATCAGCAAAAATTTAATTCAATTTGCCTTTTGTAATAATACAAACACTATTGTTTTCTATGCCCAAGGCAATTGAAATATTAAGACAGCGTTGCTGATTATCATTAAAAGCGTGACTTTATTTGATAATTATTCTTAATAAATGTGTTCAAAAACTTGTTTAATTTTATTTGTTTTATACATTTATTGAATTTTAATATAATGGTTATATTACAATATCCAAATGAATATTATCATTTTATGGTATTTTCATTTAAAATAAGTAAATTGATGATTTCTAATACCTTAAATAAATAAATCCAATAATAAGTAATTCTACATTGAAATATTTATTCTACTCTTGTATCAGTTGTAAAATGTGCAACTACCATACAGGAAGATTCAGGTCAAATCTGTAGGTAGTTGAGCCAAAATCATTACTTTCAGAAACGATGGTGATTGTGATAACGTGTATAAAGCGCCTCGCATTAACAACCAGGTTACCTGTGGGGGAGTTTTCAGTTTCACTCTCTCTAAGTAGCTACATATACCCTTGAAAAACTTCCGAAGCGCAATTTTCTTATTTGCCCTATTCGTGAAGAACTGGTAATATGCGTAGTTAGCTTGCAGGAGGATTCAGGTTTGAATCCATAACGGGCGTTAATTGCTGTCACTGATTTTAGAAACGAAGCGACTCACGATGTTTGTGATAACGTATTTAAAGCATGTAGTATCGCCATTTATTCTTCTATAGAGAGTTTTTCAGGGTTTTTCTTATGTCTCACGCAAATGCTGTTCAGGCATCACTGAAAGTCCTCTTTCATCGGTGATCTGGGCCACAAGGACTGCCGATATTCTTTAAAAAAAGGCAAAATTTCATTGTCTATAGAGTATTCGCGATATATTTAAGATTCACCGATCTACAGAAATAAAAAAAAATATTATTCTTGTACATCTTATATGATGCTGACTTGTTCAAAGAATTTGTATCACATTCCATAGTCACAAATATCTATTGAATAATTTTTTAATTTTTGTACGTAAATTACAAATTAAAGACATTAAAACTTATACAGTTCTAGTCCCCCAAAACATTATGAAACTACGTAAAAATTTTAATTTAACTAATACATTAACTCTGCACAATATGTCCTCTCCACACTTAATCAAATGTCCTATATTAAAGCATTACATAATATAGTGAATGTGTAAAATTTTTATTTAAAATGTTCAGAAAATAGAGTCAGTCAATAAGTGAAATAATCAAACAAGAGCTAATTTATGAACATGAACTTTATCGACTTAAATTTTCCTTAAAAAAGTTATTTTATTCTTGGTGCAGGCTGAACAATTTCAATTAAAAATATCTTCTTTTGGCTTGTATAGTTTTTATTTTTGCAATGAAAATTGTTTTCTGCTTATGTTAAAGTCTTAAGATTTTATAAGCCCTGAGCGCATTATGTCACATTGAAAGAAGTTTTAATAGAAATTTAGTACTTTACTATTAAAGTCTTTGGAAAATTTGTATATAATTTATTTTCTTTGCAAATTTCGATTGAATATTTCCGAGTAGTTTGTTTTCAAAGCAAATTACGTAATCCTTAGTATTCATTATATCGAATATAAATTATTTCACTCTCTTATTAAGCTTCTTTTAAAAATTCTGATTTAAAAGGAAAGGAAACAGGTAAAATCAAATGTCCTGTTTTCAAGTAATTTTAAAAAAAAAACTAATTCCTTATCAGTGTTTTGATTTAAAACAAAAAAAATTAACTTACAAATCAATTCTTTGAGATTCTGCAAATTATAAAAAATTGAATGGGAATTCTGTTTTATCTATAAAATTTTTATTCAAACAAAGTAAAAAAACTGGAAATTTAATTAAAAAAACGCTTTGATTTTCGTTTCTCAAAGCATGACTGCTCTTCATTCTTTTTTTGTATTCAACTAGATGGAAAAAAAGATTTACATTTACTGAGTATTTATATTGAATAGCTAAACTTTTCTCATTATGTATTTTATTGATTCAAATATCTATAAAAAAGCTGTCTAGATTAAACAGTTGAAATTCAAATTAACAAAGACTTCACTCAAACCGCGAAAATATATATCAGAGTAAAAGAAGTGTATTTATTTATCTCCTTTTTCATCAAGTTCTGCCATTATATTGAGTACAGTAAAAGAGCCTGCAATTAAATTTGCTTATTCTATTCCAAACTTAAATGAGGATGATTTGCTAAGCGATTCAGACTTTAAAAACTACATTCCCATAATATTTATTCAAACATTCTCAGAAACATGAAAAAGTAATATCAGTTATTAAATATATTACCAAATTTTTATGTTTGATTTAAAATAATTTGTCAGATAATTTAACAAGAAAATAACTTCTTTTTTTTATCAATTCTTTTAATTTCAATGCGAATATATATCGAATATCAAAATAAAATGTTATTGGCATAAATCTTTACTCTTTGAAGTTTATAAAATATTTTATTTGCTATTTATTTATTGCATTATTTTATCTTATATGCATTTTTAATTGATAAGCGAAATAAATTAATAAATTAAACCTGCATGAATAAAAAAAAATACTAAAAGAAATTATAATCTAGTAGAGTAAAAAAAGTTTTTATGGAAGGGAAACATTTGGATCATAAAGATATGAACAGGGTTGCTTAAAAATATTGTTTGGAAATTCACATAACTTAATAAATATGAAATCATGAATATGTAGCATGAAATGCCATTCAATTACAATAATATTTCTGTGACTTAACTCAATTGTTTTATGAAATAATCCATATAAATTTTGCTAATTTCTCATTCTAAACAATATTTAGAATTAAACTTGATACTTTCTGAATTTGAAATTCTTATTGAAAACCAATAAGTGACATGTTGCTATTATTTTCAAAGCAAGCTCTGTAATATCCAACTGAGTATTCAGAGAAATCTGGCGCTATCTAAGTTTGCAGATGGTCATCAGAAGAGGAGTCGAATATCTTACATAAAGATAATTTGTAACTGTATAATTGTTACTCTGTAAATATGTCGATACATGTATGTGCTTATTTTGGTTTGTAATCCTCATCAATTAACATCATCAAGTACCACCATCATTGAAATCTCTAAAGAAACAATTTCGACTCTTGTGTTTTACTCAAAGGAATAATTTTCATTATGTTTCTGTAGTAAAACTTGGTATTGCATTAGACAACGAGACGAAATTCAATTAACAATCATATTGATAAAAAATATGTAAACGTATTTCATGTTTCAGTAATTTTTACATGATATAATACATTCCTTTGTGCGTCTTCCTTCTCGGGGCATGATTTCATCTCATTTTAACTCCCCCTCAGGTTCTGGGTTGGGCTCTCATGCTAGGAAATCAAACGCCATCTAATTGGCATGCCAATAAGTTGTCAACATGGATACAATATATACACACGCACAGACACACACATTATGATATATGAACTAATGAGTTCAATAAACTAACAGTTATTATAATATATATTTTTAATATCTTTCAGTTAAATGATTTCACGCTAGAGAAGAGACC
Organism: Caerostris extrusa; assembly: GCA_021605095.1. Classification (NCBI taxonomy): domain Eukaryota; kingdom Metazoa; phylum Arthropoda; class Arachnida; order Araneae; family Araneidae; genus Caerostris; species Caerostris extrusa. The sequence goes on along the minus strand of BPLR01000761.1, from coordinate 39,243 downwards.
CTCTGTCTCAATAAAAGTTTAAGACTTTAAGACATTTTAATACAAAAACAAAAACAATGACATATATATATATATATATATATTATTAGAAAATCTACCAACCGAATTCGAGAAACAGCTGAAACATCATGAACACCAGTTAAATGTTACGCACTTCATTGCAAAATGCAAAGAGTTAAAATCTAGATTCGAGAGATGCCTCTCAGTGTAAAGAGTTAATAAAAAAGACCACGTTCTCCCAATCGGACGGTCTTGAAATATGCTGTTATTTGTATTCAAATTTATGAACAAATTTAATGCCATGATTCGAATGGGTTAGAAAATTACTTACAAGTGGTGGAGGTCACAGAATGATTATAGTGTAGCATTTTAAAAAAGCTAAACTATTATTAACTGAAAAAAAAAATATATTTCTTAGTGAGAGCAAATAGATGCTCCTTTAAAAGACAGGTATAGTGTAGAAACAAAAGAAATATAATTATTTTACTTTCTGTGTGTACATATATATACAAAATTTATGCTATATAAAGAAAGTGATGAGCATAGTTTTATATAATCTTTAACATAATGTTCTTTTTATATAAAAAAAAGGTGTTAAACAGTGGTGAAAAGGGTCCATTAAAAATCTAATTCCATCAAATTTGTTGTTTCCTATCACATAAGTCTTTGTTGGAAAGAAACCCTCGGGTCTAATTCAGAGATTTTGAATGGTTAGAAATACGTTAAATTGAATTCGATAAATGTGAACATTTTGTAACATATTAAAAATTATTTTTTTAACAATGTTTCCCATTTCTTATGAATATAAGAAATTTTTTATCCAACAATGCTTCACATTTCTTTATCGTTGTCAGGAAGAAAAAATTCCATATATGAAATATAGAAAAATCATAAGTTCTTACGTACAGCACTATTCCGTGGTGATCTGATAGAACGCATGCGCCAATAACTGTTATGCCCTCTTTCATGCTAAGCAAACACCGACGTCACTTATGCTTCCCGTTATCTGTGTTCACACAAATATGCTTCTGTAAATCGAGGTGATCTTATTTCTGCCATGTATTCCTCCGTCTCCCAAAACTTCCGGCTGAGAGTCTGCATTCCTTTAGAAATAAAACGGGACTTTTGATTTTATTCCTGAAAAGTGGAAACGTATCGCATCCTCACTTGAAAAGAAGATTCTGCACAAATATTCGGCAAAGTTAATATTGACGCCGAACAGGCATTTTTTTCCAAAATTTAATTTCTGAGATTTTGTTGCTTCTCTCTATTTCTTTATTCGTCTATCTTCATTTAAAAAAGAAACGGTCTTCACCAGAAAGTCTCGCTACTATATGTGTTATATATTAAAATTCGCTACAACAATTAAGCAATCATTTTTTGTGTTTTTTAAATGAACTCTTCCTAGAATAATCAAGTATTTAAGAAAAAGCTATCAACAATAAATCTGTATACTTGACTTAATTCTCCATCGATTTGACGTCATGTATAAACATGCCAACAATTATTATATGGAGAATTATTATATATCATATATACTTGATATATATATTTCCCAGAATGCTTGACATTTCTTATGGATCTCAGAAAGAAAATTTCCAGATACAAAATATCGAAATCTTATGTACAGCACTATTCTTTTGTGAACCGACAGTACGCATGCGCCAATAATCAGTATGTCCTCTCATCGTGGCAAACAAACACCGACGTCACTTATGCTTCCCGCTATCTGTGTTCACACAAATATGCTTCTGTAAATCGAGGTAATCTTATTTCTGCCATGTATTCCCTCCGTCTCCCAAAACTTCCGGCTGAGAGTCTGCATACCTTTTTAGAAATATAACGGACTTTGATTTTATTTCTGAAAAGTGGAAAAGTATCGCATCCGCACTTGAACAGAAAATTCTGCACAAATATCCGCCAAAACTACTACTCGCCAAAGTTAATATTGACGCCGACCAAGCCTTTTTTTCAAAATTGAATTTCTGAGATTTCTGTTGGTTCTCTCTATTTCTTTATTCGTCTATCCTCATTTAAAAAGAAGCTGTCTCCACCAGGAAATCTCACTACTATGTGTGTTACATGAATATTAGTTACAACAGTTATGCACTCATTTTTTTTTTTTTTAAATGAACTATTTAAGAATATTCAATGAAAGAAAATATATCACTATATAAACAATCTCTAAAATAATTGCTATAAATCTGTATACTTGGTGTATTTCTTATATCTAAAAACCATAAAATTTTCTCATAACTTTTACCATTTGATGTCGTGATGATGCTTAGATAACACTACATGCTGACGTCATCTGGTGTTATCGTTTATATTTGCTATTTATTTCTAGACGTGTTTGGAAATTTTTGAATTTTTCTTTTTGATTTGCGGAAAGATAATTTTCAACTATTATCAAATCTTTTGAACTGATTATTGAGGTTTCCATATGATTCTATTTTTTAATATAATTTACCAAAATTAAATATTCTTAAAATTCTATTGTCAAGCTAAGCCGGGGATATAGTAAGGATTTCAGTAAAAGTTATACATTTTAAATTATGTTTTATTATTCGCATTTATAATGACACTTTTTGAAAAGCTTTAATTATTTTAATGTTAATTTCTAAGAATTTCTAGAATTCTTGCTAAATTTTTCACTACAATGTAATGAAATCTCTCGAGAAATGCTTGTGAAATAATTTTTTTAATATTATAACTGATTTTTGGTGAATATATTTGGCTCCGATTCGTGATTTATCTGCATCATTTATGAAATTAACAGTATTATATTAATAAAAACAGTTGTCTAGCATTTTGAAAAATATCAAAGGTAATCTATATAATGCAAATACTGTGACTATTTCACCCACATCAATCTTGCACTTGACAAAATAAGTTGTCCTTGTTATGGAATTAAAATGCCCAGGTATGGAATAAAAATTGAAAAAAATAAAAAACCATATTACTTGATTTTATATATTATTATATAATTGCTTTAACTTGATGTTATTCGCGAATTGAACGGCAGATGTGTGTTAGAATCAGTTTTAAGCAGTGTCTAATCATGGTGCGGCAGCTATGTTTTGTATAGGATATTTTGAATGAATTTGTCCAAAGTCTACATCTGGGGGTTCACATCTTCTTCCCCAAATCCAAGAAAAAAAGGAAGAACATACATTGCTTAAATATTTATCCTATCATTCATTTCGTAGACACAAGGGCTTTCATTTATGGGGTTTGAAATTGACCACCAAACTTACCAAAAAATTCAAAATTTAATGTACTGTCCAACAAGCCACTCCACTCCAAACTTGACGCAGCATTATTGCAAAATTGCATAGCATAGAGACTTGATAAGAGATTATTTCATAATAACATAACACAAAAATATTATACAAAATTATAAAATTTTATATAATGCATTTATTTCATAGCGAATTATAACTTTATATACAAATTTTATTGATAATTATTACATTGTTGCATAATAAACAAACTTGAAGAGAATTATTATATTATTGTATAATATACAAACTTGATAGAAAATGATTACAATGTTGCATAATAAACAAACTTGAAGAGAATTATCACATTATTGTATATTTTACAAACTTCATAGAAAATTATTTCATTATTACACAATACAAAACTTGATATATATATATATATATATATATATATATATGTATTTGTTTGTATGCTAATCAGCAGATGGCGACATCACGAACTATGTGTGTGACACAAACCTTTTGTCATGTAATGGCAGGATTTCTACTTTGAACTCTGGCCCTGGGAGAAGGAAAAGAAGCCCGTAGCTGGCGCGGGGAGTAGAACGCTAGCTGGTCAACGGAGGAGTCGAAACTGGAACGGGCTGCGTCAAGCAGCGAGAGAAAATGACTGTTATGTAATAATTATTAATGTAAATATAGCTATAAAATATAACCAGGCTTCATTAAATATGTATTGTTGGGAGAAAAACAACGATTCGTTAATGTGTTTGGATACACCCTAGACAACCCACTCCGGCCATTAAACTTGTGCTAGACTGGTAGAGAAGTCTACATATATATATATATATATATATATATTAAATTTATAAATGTATTGATATATGTCTAATTATTAAAAAAATGATAACAATGAATATAAATATATATATCAAGTTTGTATGATATATAACAATTTTCTATTGACTTGATGTCATGCAAAAACAGGAAAACAAACATAAACATGACATCAAGTCGATGGAAAATTATATATCACACATACTTGATATTTACATTCTTCTCTTTGTGCTTACTTTCTTTGGTATCCTTTTTTTTATGTTTAGACCAAATTAAATTGATGTATGACTTAAAGTAAAGGAAAATATTTTTACTATAATTATGTTTTTGTTGTTTCTTATCCCACTTGACTGGCCAAGCCCATGAGCCCATACAGTACTCATGATTGAAGGGGAAGGAAGCAGCTTCTGTTGTGATGGAGCTCCGTGGGTAGAAGTCTGACTTTGGCTCCGTGACGCTCTTACAGTCATAGGAGACCGGGACCTACAGCTTAAAGTGGATTCCGAACCACTACAAACATCCATGGCACCGCCGAGGATTCGAACCCGAAACCTGTGGCACCGAGCGCCAGAGCGCTAGACACTCCGCCATTCAGGTCCCAAATATGTGAATGCCAACGGCACGTGGGGTGTTCCCAGGTGGTCACCCACCCAAGTACTGACCACGCCCAATGATGCTTGACTTCGGTGATCTAACGAGAACTGGTATATTCAGCATGGTATGGCCGTTGGCATATATATAATTATGTATTTTAGCAAATGTATAATTTATGCAACTGTTTAAAAAGTAGCCATGTATCAAAAATTTGAAAAAAAATATTTAATATTTTCAATTTACGAGTATTTTTATTTTTATTTCTTAATTTATAAATCTCACTAAAAAACACATCACTAAATATCAAAATAAATATTGCACTCAATATAAATTTAAATTTCAATAAAAGTACATGCTAATATATATATATATAATATAATAAAGGGCTCATAAATACAATGAAGATTAAAAAAAAAAAAAATATATAATATTTTTTCTGCTTCATTTTTGAATTTGATTTCGAAAGGATAGTTTTAATTCTCTTTCTGATTTAAATCAATAGGCCTTGATTAATTAACTTATTTAAAAATTTTTTTATTTATGTATCTTAAAAATCTGAACTTTTATTACCGAAAAAGAAAAAATATTCAAATGTTTTCGTAGCTTTCAGAAATAAAGAAAAAAAAGTACAGAAGAGAGAAAGAAACGCTTTCGCTATAATCTCCGACACGTCAAAAACTTTTATTTTTAATTCCATTTCATCAAAAACGTCCCGGCATACGCCTAACCAACAAAGAGAAAAGATTACAAAAAATAAATAAAATATCACTTCGAAATCTAACCATTTAGCTTGAAAAACGAATAAAAAAAAATGTAGAAAAAGATTTCAGATAAGGAACGCTTTTTCAATTGTGCATTCTTTTTACACGGAAACAAGCTACTTTGTCAGTGGTCAATTTTATTTTCTTTTTTATTCCTTTTCTTTTTCTTCAACTCGGCAAATCCTTTATTCTTATAAGGAGCTTTTGTAGAATCCTTGTTTCTAAGAAACTACTGTTTTACGTTTTCTTTTTCTTCTTTTTTTTATTTTGTGATTCTTCTTTGGACATCCCATGAGGAAAGAAAATAGTTTGTACAAAAATGTATGTGATGACGGTATCTCAATAGGTTCGATTTTCTCAAAAATGTTTTGAGAGAAATGTTCTTGAAAACTCGGAAAACTTACGAACACGCGAGATTTTTGTTTTGGAAAAATGTATTTTCAGTACATTGGGATGCCAGTAAAAAGTTTGAATATTCTGAAATCCTGTGGAGATTTCGATTAACAAAAATGAATTCCCAGGAACAATGCAACTGTAACCCACAGATATATTCTTTAGCAAACTACACTTTTACACATTCGTAGCGTACGGTAGGTAGTTGATATATCATTATATATCTATCATAAAGTTGTTGATATATCATTATATATCTATCATAAGGTTGTTGATATATCATTATATATCTATCATAAAGTTGTTGATATATCATTATAAATCTATTATGTATCTATCTAATCATATCTATAGATATCATTCCAAACCAAATGTAATTGTTTAAAAACTTCTTAAGCGATACTGATTTGAAAGGTACCGTGCATTAAAAAGGGCCGTAGGCCTTAAATTTCTAACCTTGGGCTCGAGGTGAGTGTATAAAACAAGGAAATGACAGTTTGGTTTGATTTGGTTTTCCGCTCTATGGTAATTTTCTGCACGCCTTGAGCTAATTAGACAAGGACTTACAGTTTAACGTGAATTATGAACCACTAATAAGCATCCATGCCACTGTCAAGACTCAACCTGAAGCCTATGGTACAGACGGTCAGAGAGCTAGTCTAATGGCCATCAGGCCGCTTGTAGCAGAAATCTATTCGATTTGATCATGAAGGACATTATATAAAAAAAACATTTTTGTTGAATATCGACATTTTCTTTTTTCACTGTATATCACATGTCGCCCATCAACAGTTTGTGAAAAAGATCTTGCTATCAAATGGAGTTTTACTAATAAATTACTCTCATTTATGAGTCTCATGGCAGAAAACCTGAAAAACTACCTTCAAGGCATCATGATTCATGATGTGAGATGCTTTACATAGGCTGTCACAATTGCCATTGAGTTTCCTTGTATCTTAAAGCAGTGACAGAAATAAGTCAACACCGGGTTCGAACTTATAGGTTAACTGCACACTTTATGTGCACTGAGTTCGTAATAGTTGGACAATCCAAACAGCTGTTCAAACGATCTAATTAAGCGGATAGATACGATTCATATGCTAGATATCTTAATCATTGCGATCTATTTTCCACAATGGAGGATCTGTAAACATATTAAGCATATCACCTCAGAGAATGTACCGTAGGGCCTCTTTATTGTAACTTAGTTGTCAGTCATCTTGAATACATACCCAAAATTAAAACTGTGTAGCAATAAAAAAATTAAGATTTTTACTGTAAAAAAATATCTGCTATTTGTTTAACCTTGCTGATAAAATTCAAAATGGTTTGAATTAAATTCATTATTTTCGGTCAATGCATAAAAATATGTTCTTTTGTAAACAACATTTAATTTATTTGTGTGGTAAAAATAAAAATTGTTTTCCAAATAACAATTTTGTTGATGATTATTGAGATATTTATAGCGAGTTTATTTAAACAGTTGAAATAAACACAATTCGTTCATAATTTACCAGACATATTCCTTAAGAAAAACAAAATAATTGTTTCTATATTTCTTTCCAGAGTGTTTTTAAAACAATACCATTTCGCAATTATAAATTGAGGAGTATAATAATAGAAAAATAATTAGAGGAATATTTTTATAATCTTTTAAACAGGAATTAATAAGAAATAAAAATTAATTGCGTCTGCGAAATTTAAATTGGAAATATTAAATTTTAATCATTTGAAATGCGTACATATTTCCTAGACTTTTAAAAAACAAACAAAATTTATAAACTTAAACAAAATGAAAATTATATTTTCATTTTTAATTAAAAATGGAAAGTTCTTCGGAATAGTTCTTATTTATTATATTTTGAAATTATAATTTCAAAATAGGATATTTTAAAACAATGCATAATCTCTTTGGTAATAAATGATTAATTTCAGCGTCAGCAAATTAATTCAATTTGCTTTTGCAATCATGCAATAACTGTTGTTTCTCTATGCCCAAGACAATTGAAATATTAAGACAGCGTCGCTGATTATCATTAAAAGTGTGACTTTATTTGAGATTTATTCATATTTTTCTTCAAAACCTGTTTAATTTAATTTTTTTATATATTTATTGCATTTTAATGTAATGGTTTTAATACAATATCCTAATGCATGTAAACATTTTATGGCATTTGAATTAAAATAATTGATGATTTATAACATCTTAAATAATTCTAATTATGATAATAATTCTACATTAAAATATTATTATGTATCAGTGGAAACACGTACAGCTAATATACAGGAAGATTCAGATAAAACCTGCCAGTAGTTGAGTCGGAATCATTTCTTTCAGAAACGAGGTGATGCGCTAGCGATTGTAATAACTTGTGTAAAGTGTCTCGCATCTCCGGCCAAGTTACCTACGCCCAAGTTTTTCAGTTTTACTCTTACCTAAAAAGGTTTTGAGATACCCTTGTAAAAATATCCGGAAGTCAATTTTCTTATTTGCCTGCTTCTGAAGCAATGGTAACAGACTTGCTGGAGAACATACGCTTAAATCCTTTGACGGGTTAATTATTTTTCTAATTTCAGAAATGATGTTACTCACGATGTTTGTAATAATGTATCTAAAGCATCTACCATCGTCATTTATTCTGTTTGGAAGGAAGAGTTTTCCTGGTTTTTTTCTCGTTGTTGCAACCATCATCTCTAATACTTGAACATCTTCAATCAATCGAATTTTACATCAGTTTCTATTTCTTCAAAGTGACTCAGAGCTTTATTTCTGTTTTTTTAATGTTTAATAGCAGCAATATTCTCTGGCGTCACAACTTGATGTTTTTGGGAAGGCCGAGATTGGATAGTTAAAATAAAATATCTTCATTTTTTTTATTGCTATAGTTTTAGTTTTGGATCTGTATTCAAAATAACTGACCTCTAACAGTACAACAAAGTGCCCCTACTGGACATTCTTTAATGGAATATGCTTAATATGTTTACATATCCTTCATTGTGGATAATAGATCGCAATGATATCGCATCTATTCGTTTGATCAGGTCGCTTAAACAGCTGGTTTTGATTGTCCAACTATTATCCCAGTGATAAAGAGCGCAGTTATCCAGCAGGTGGGAACTCGGGGATGGTGATTGTTGCTATCTCTGTTTTTAGAAACGAGGTAACTCAAAGGTAGTTGTGACAGCGTTTGCAAAGCATCTCACATCATAAGATGTTCACTTCAATTTTAATTTTTCGATTGTCATGCCATCATGCATCATCCTTGAACATCTTCAATCAATCGAATTTCTCATCAGTGGCAATTTCTTCAAAGTCACTCAGAGCTTTTTTTTTGTTTTTTTCAATGTTTAATAACAGAAATATTCTCTGGCGTCACAACTTGATGTTTGTGAGCAGGCCGAGATAGGATAGTTTCACAGCGGGTATCATTTTCTAACACATTGGTGCTACTTCAGAAATGTTCGTTCCAAATTCTAGTGGCACCAAGGGTCAACATCGACTTTATAAAATGATGATCTCACAATAAAAAAAGTCAACAAACATAGTAATCACATAGGATGAAGTGTGTAATATAGTGTAAAAATGGGTACAATGTACCATGTTGTCTTTGGTGCATCCTGGATAACATTGACTCTGCTACATATGTGCAGATCCAGTGAACGAATGATCTCAGGTCAAAATGTCAATTAAAAATTATTTACGAATTATAATTACAATATCCATTAGATCGTTAAATATTGTAGAAATTCTGTGCATAATAATGAAATAATGTTTATGGAAATTCAATTTCTTTTCAATGTTTTTTTTTTTAGATTTTATCCCACATAGCACTAAGATTTGTTGTTGTTGAACACTTCAGTATGTTCCACCTATGTATATAAATGAAATCGCACCATCTGTGCTATACGAAAGAATGTCAGAAAAATCTTACCAGGTCACCTATCTATTGATACTATGCAAATAACAATTGATTTCTACACGTTAACACCATAGCTTTCGAAACTCCAGTTGTTCCAACGAACGCAGCCAGTGGATTCGAACCCGAGACTTTGGACAGCTTATTGCGCAAGCCACAAGTAGGACGCTTACTGCGATTATTATTATGAGGGATTATATGAAGATATAAAGTTGATAATATTCATGTTAAATCTTTTACCTATAACTCTTCATCATAATATTTTAAATTGTGTAACTTTCGAGCACATTGGTGTTGCTTTGAGATATTTGTTCCATATTTCTGTGGCACCAGGAGCCAACAATGATCCACGAAAACGTTCTCATAAATAACCTTCATACTTAGATAGCACTTAAGATGAAGAATATACTTCAAAAAAGAATTTTTGAGTATTATTTCACACTCCATAATGAAGAGAATTTCTGTAGTATATACACTCATGTCCATAAATTAAGGATAATTCAGAATCACACAGAAATTAAACTCTAAAATAAAATTTCACCTGCAGAATTATCATACACTTCTTGAAGAAGAATATGCAAATTACAGGAAACCACCAGATGGCGCGGATAGTACGTCCCAATGACGAGAGTGTAAGAGAGGGTATATAAGGAACGGTGGCAAAGAAGTAAAATAGTTCACAAGCGCTTTAAAAGCCTTTCAGTGCAATAACCGCATAGTTATGGCACAAAGGAAGCCTTTGGATGATTTTTTACGTGGTAGAATTATCGGACGACTGGAATGTAGACGCACCCAGCTGGAAGTATCCGAGTAACTTGGAATTGCCCAGAGTGTCATCTCCAGGCTTTGGCAACGATTCCAAGATGATGGTAATGTGAGTAGATGTTACAGCACAGGTCGCCCCGAGTTACAACGCCGAATGAGGACCGGTATTTAGCAGTTACTGCCAAAAGAAACAGACGGAGCACAGCATCAGACCTGTCTCGTCAGCTCTCTTGAGCTACCGGTACGACAGTTTCAAGGCAGACCGTGTACAGAAAGCTTAGGGCACATTGGTCTATATGCTCGTAGGCCCGTCAGATGTGTTCCACTTACCGCAACTCACTGTTCCCTGCGAATAACCTGGAGTAGAGAGAATGCATTGTGGACACCGCAACAGTGGTCTGGTGTGATGTTTTCCGACGAGTCCAGGTGTAGTTTGCAGTCTGATTCTCGTCGGACTTTCATATTGAGAGCGCCAGGTACCCGTTACCACCAAGAGAACACCATTGAACGACAACGTTACGGTGGTGCAGGATGGCTCGTTTGGGGAGGAATTATTCTTGGTTCCAGAACTGACCTGCCTGTCCAGAGTGTAACGATGACAGGCCACATCTATCGGGATGTCATTCTGGAACAACATGTACGTTTGTTTCGGGGCGCCATGGGTGCTGAATTTCTGTTGATGAATGACAACGCCCGTCCTCACCGTGCAAACATTGTAGACGAATGCCTTCAATTGGAGGATATCACCCGTATGGATTGGCCAGCATACTCACCGAACTTGAATCAATAGAGCATGTGGGGATATGCTTGGCCGACGAATTGCAGCCCGTTAACCCCCTCCCACCTGTCAACTGGAACTTCGGAGGGCATTGCTTGATGAGTGGTATAATATTCCCCAAGATCAGGTTGACAATTTGATACACATCATGCCTAGGCGTTGTAAGGCCGGTATTGTATCTTCCGGGAGACATACTCCATATTAACCATCATACTAACCATGTTATACTGTTTTTTGTAAATAGGTTCTTTTTTGAAATTTGCTCCAGGGAGTAAAAATTGCAATTTTTATTAATTATGTCAAACATATAGCATCTTTTTTTTTTTTGCTCTTTACCTTTTGTTTAATAAATAGACTTTACAAATAAGTCATATTTGTTTTGCTTCTGTCTCTTTCTTTGTCTGAACTTCATTATCCTTAATTTATAGACATGAGTGTTTATCAACCTAATGAACATTGCAATTCTTAATTATTGGTACGATCTACTAAAGTAAGTCATTTTGATCCGATATCATTCTCCATGTAGCTGTTATACGCTGCTTGATTCACTGCACCTAAATTTTCCCATTGAAATTTAAAAAGAACATCCCATCATTTAAAATTGCAGGATAGCAAATTGAATAGCACTCTGGCATAAGGTAGCACAGGCTTCTGATTCGAATCCTGGCTGTTTGATGTTTGTTAGTGGTTCGGAATAAACGTTAAACTGTAAGTCCCAGTCTAAATAGCTGAAAGCGATAAAAAATGACCTTAGACCACCACAAAACAAACCAAATTGTCATTTAAATGTTTTCATACCCTCTCCTTGAGCCCAACGGAAGGAATTTACTGTCTATGGATTTAATATGTCCATTCTTTATACACTGTACTTTTCAAATAGTATCGCCTATGAAGTTTTGAAACAACTACCTTTGGTTTGGAATTACAACATGGCATCCATAGATTGCTACACAATAATTATAACCTGAACGATAATATAAATTATGAATTACTCTTTTTTGGTACTATATTATGAATACATAATTGTATATAAATTACCTACCATATAAAAACATACACTTAACCATACAATACTAATAAGTAGAAGTTTGGCTTGCTAAAGAATATATCTGTGAGTTACAGTTACGGTGTTCCTGGGAATTCATTTTACTAATCTAAATCTACAGAGAATTTCAGAATATTCAAACTTTTTACTGGCATCCCAATGCACTGAAAAATACATTTTCCAAAACAAAAATCTCGCGTGTTCGAAAGTTCTTCCGAGTTTTCAAGGACATTTTCTCAAAACATTTTTTTGAGAAAATCGAATCCTTACGCAGATACCGCCATCACATACCTTTGTACAAACTATTTTCTTTCCTCATGGGATGTCCAAAGAAGAATCACAAAATAAAGAAAAGAAAAAAGTTAAACAGTAGTTTCTTAGAAACAAGGATTCTACAAAAGGTCCTTATAAGAATAAAGGATTTTGCTGAGTTGAAGAAAAGAAAAGAAATAAAACAGAAAAAAAAAAAAAAGAAAAAAAAAAATTGACCACTGACAAAGTAGCTTGTTTTCGTGTAAAAAGAATGCACAATTGAAAAAGCGTTCCTTAGCTGAAATCTTTCTACATTTTTTTTATTCATGCATTTTCAAGCTAAATGGTTAGATTTGGAAATGATATTTTATTTTTTATAATCTTTTTCTTTTTTGGTAGGCGTATGCCCGGACGGTTTTGATGAAATGGAATTAAAAATAAAAGTTTTTGACGTCTCGGAGATTACAGCGAAAGCGTTTTCTTTTTCACTTTCTTTACTTTTTTTTTCTGTATTTCTGAAAGCTACGAAAACGTTTGAATATTTTTCTTTTTTGGAAATAAAAGTTCAGATTTAAGATACTGAAATGATAAAAGAAAGTTTAAATTGAAATTTTATCAGTTTGGTTAATTAAGGGCTATTGATTTAAATCAGAAGAGAATTACAATTTTATTTGTCAAAAGCAAAAAATTCAAATAGAAAAAATTATTTGTTTTTGAAAACTCTTCATTCCTTTTACTTGCATTCATTGTTACAATGAAATTATTAAATCTTTTTCGGTCTGAAATATGAATCTTTGTTTTTAAAATATGTTTTTATCCATAATCAAACAAAACATACATTTTTATTGAAATTTCAATGTAAATTGTAAGCCATATTTATTTTGAGATTTATTGAAGTATTTTAGTGATATTTTTGACCTGAGATCATTCTCCAATAGCACGGGGGATATGTAACTGTCAGACGCGATTTGCTGCACTGCACTTATATTTTGCCATTGAATTGTAAAGCGAACACCGTGTCATTTAAAACGGCCTGATAGCTAGCTGGCTCTAGCATTTGGTATTAGGTCTGCAAGTTCGATTCCTGTCGGTGGTATGGATATTTGTTAGTGGTTTGGAACCCAAGTTAAAGTGAATCCCCCTGATTAATTAGCTCAAAAAATATTATCGTATAGTGGCAAACCAAGCTGTAAATTAAATGTGTTCACGCTCTCTCTCCTCGATCCCAACTGATGGAATTTACTGTTTACGGATTTATCATGTGCAATCTTTATACACTGTACCTTTCAAATCAATATCGCTTATGCAGTTTAGAAACAATTACCTTTGGTTTGGAATCACAACGCGGTATCCACAGATTGTTACATGCTAATTATAACGTGTCCACTAATATAAATTAATATATTATCAGTTAATATTTTTTGGTGCTTTGTGATAAATATATAATGAATATATCAATTACCTACCGTAAACTACCAAAGGGTACAAGTGTGGCTAGCTAAAAATATATCTGTTGGTTACAGTTGTAGTGTTCCTGGGAATTCAATTTGTTAATCTAAATCTCCAGAGGATTTCAGAATATTCAAACTTTTTACTGGAATCCCAATGTACTGCAAAAATACATTTTCCAAAACAAAAACTTTCGTACTCGTAAGTTCTTCCGAGTTTTCAAGGACATTTCCCTCAAAACATTTTTTTGAGAAAATCGAATTCTAGGCAGATACCGTCATCACATACTTTTACACAAACTATTTTCTTTCCTCATGGGATGTCCAAAGAATTCCAAAATAAAAATATAAAAAAAAAAAAAAAAACGAAAACGTAAAACAGTAGTTGCTTAGAAACAAGAATTCTACAAAAGCTCCTTATAAGAATAAAGGATTTGCTGATTTGAAAAAAAGAAAAAAAATTGACCACTGACAAAGTAGCTTGTTTCTGTGTAAAAAGAATGCACAATTGAAAAAACGTTCCTTAGCTAAAATCTTTCTGAATTTTTAATTTTTTTTTTTTTTTATGCGTTTTTTATTATTTTTTATAAGCTAAATGGTGAGATTTCGAAATGATATTTTATTATTTTTTTTTTATAATCTTTTTCTTTTTGGGTAGACGTATGCCCGGACATTTTTGATGAAATAGAATTAAAGATAAAAGTTTTTGACGTCTCGGAAATAGATTACAGCGAAAGTTTTTGTTTTCGTTTTCTTTTTTTTTACTTTTTCTTTATTTCCGAAAAGTACGAAAACGTTTGAATATTTTTTCTTTTTCATAAATGAAAGTTGATTTTTAAGAAACCGAAATAAAAAGAAAAAGATTTAAACAGAAATTTTATCAGTTTGATTAATGAAGCTTATTGATTTATATCAGAAGGAGAATTAAAATTTTACTTTCGAAGTTAAATGCAAAAAATGAAATAGAAAAAATATATATATTATTTGTTTTCGTAAAGATTTTCATTGTTTTTTACGTAAATTCATTGTTACAATGAAATTATTAGATTTGTTTTTCGATCTGAAATGTGAATCTTTCTATTTAAATGTAAAAAAGTATCTTTCTATTTATGTTTTTATCCATAATCAATCAAAATATACATTTTTATTGAATTTTCAATTTATATTGAATGAAATATTTATTTTGAGATATATTAATGTGCTTTAGTGATATTTGTATTTTAAGAAATAAAAATAAAAATACATACAAATAGAAACTATTAAGAGTTTTTTTTTTGAATACTTGAAAAATGGTTGCTTTTTTTCAAGTAAAATAAATGATAAATTTGCAAAAATACATAATTATATTCTTCAGTAAAAATATTATCCTTTAATTAAAATAAAAAATTATCCATCAATTTATTTTGATCTAAACATTAAAAAAAAAGTATATCCATGAATGATAATATAAAGAAAATTATATATATATATATAATTTTCGTTATATCTATATATAAAGTTTGTATGATATATAATAATTCTCCATCGGCTTGATGTTACGTATAAACATGACAACAAACATAAATATAAAATAATTTCGATGATTTGTATAGTTGATATCTCTTTTTAATAATTGAATATTCTTAAAGAAGAGTTAATTGAAAAAACACACAAAAAAAAAAGAACGCATAACTGTTGTTGGGAATTTTCATATAACAGACATAGTAGCAACATTTTCTGGTGATATCCGTTTCTTTTTAAATGAAGATAGATGAATAAAGAAATAGAGAGAAGCAACACAAATCTCAGAAATTCAATTTTGAAAAAAAAAAAAAAAAATACGCTTGGTAGGCGTCAATATTAACTTTAGCGAGTAGTTTTGGCGGATATTTGTGCAGAATCTTCTTTTCAAGTACGGATGCGATACGTTTCCACTTTTCAGGAAAAGTCCCGTTTTATTTCTGAAGGAGTGCAGACCCTCAGACGGAAGTTTTGGGAGACGGAGGGAATACATAGCAGAAATAAGATCACCTCGATTTACAGAAGCATATTTGTGTGAACACATATAACGGGAGGCATAAGTGACGTCGGTGTTTGCTTGCCACGAAAGAGGGACATAACTGATTATTGGCGCATGCGTACTGTCGGTTCACAGAAGAATAGTGCTGTACATAAGATTTCGATATTTTGTATCTGGAAATTTTCTTTCTGAGATCCATAAGAAATGTTAAGCATTCTGGGAAAAAATTTTTGTATTGAGATTCATAAGAAATGCGAGATATTGTTAGAAAAATACTTTTTAATATGGTGCAAAATGTTTATCTTCAGGAAGATTTATATGACAACATAGATTTCCATGGCAGGGAACCATGAATTTGATGAAAATAGATTTTTATATACGCTTCCCCTACCTATTCTGTTTAACACATGAAAATGTACAAAGAAGGTAGCCAACTAATTTGAAGCTGTATCGAAGGAGGCGTTTTAAAACATTCTTTAAAAAAAAAACATTATGAAAAAGATTATATAAAATTATGTACAATGCCCTTTACATAGCATGATGTAAATATTCGAATGCATATATATAATAATTGCAGTTAGCAAAATTATTATATTGCTTTTGCTTCGACACTTAGACTTTTTTAAGGAGCGTCTATTTGATAATTACGAAACTTTTTTTCTTCAGTTAATAACAATTTAACTCTTTGTATAACGTTATATTTTAATCATTTTGTAAACTTGTAAGGCATTTTTTAATCCATAATATCAAAAGGTTTCATGACTAAACTTAAAAAAAATGAATGAAATTATTTATAAAGGACTTTCTGCAGAATAGTGAAAACAAAACTAGGAATTGACTTTAAAATTTTTTTTTTTTTATATTACTGGTTTTTTATCACGCTGTGACATATCTGACTATTAACACTGAGAGTGCTCATTATCTTTCCTGCTGTTACATTTCTCAAATTCTATGCTTTATACGTTTTGTTTCTATAGGTATATGAACGTTTTAGTATTTGTATTATAATATCGTAAAATCTTAAGCTTTCATTGAGTTAGAGACCACTTCCTATAGTGTTAAAAAGACATAACTGAGAAACATTACAGATATATAATATTGCAATAATTGTTCGTTCATTGAACATTGAAATCAGAAGGAAAATTTAAAATATGAGTAGAATATATATATATATATATATATATATATATGTCTGAGCGTGTATATATATTTTATCTAAGTTGATAACTTCTTAGCATGGCAATTAGATAGCACTTGACTTCTAGCAGAAGAGCACAACTCTGGAGTTTGAGGGGTGAGTTGGAATGAGATAAATTCATGCTCCGAGAAAGAGGACGCTCAAAAGAATGCGATAAAGTATGCGAAAAGTTACGGAAAAATGAAGTACATTTAAACTTTTTTTATCAATAAGATTATTAATTCTATTTCTTGGTCTGGTTGTCTTGTTAATTGTAAATGATTGCCCTTAAAACATACCCTTGAATTGCACATCAAGTTTCACTATGTACACATATTGAAGGAATTAATCCTTTGAGGAAAACACGAGGATTGAAATTATATCTTTAGGGGTTTCAATGATGGTGATGTTCTATCATGAACACATGTTTATAGAATGATGATTACAAATCAAAATAAGCACATAGTTACACGGTTACAACTAAAAGAGTCACAAATTATCTTAGAATATTTCGACTCCTCTTCTGACAGCCATCTACATACTTCCTCTTTATTTTGTCTTGACATTTTATCTGTCTCCATACATTGAATGTGTGGTAGCTCCAGATCTCTCAGAATTCTTCAGTTGGATATTATAGTTTACATTTTGAAAATAACAGCAATACGTCACATGCTGGTTTTCTATAAGTATTTTAAATTCATTAGGCATCTAAATTATTCTAAATAAAGTTTGGAATAAGGAAATAAGCAAAAATTTATATGGATTATTTCATAAAACAATTGCTTTCAGTCACAGAAATATTATTATAATTGAACGGATTTCCATGCTATTTATTCATGCTTTTACATATATTATATAAAATTAATGACAATTATCCCTCCTGTTTTTAAATAACTGCATAAAAATAAAATAAAATAATGCAATAAATAAAACTCAACTTAAAAAAATATTATGTCAAATTCAAAAAGTAAACATTTCTGTCAATTACTTTTTAATGTGTTACTCGATATATATAGGCATTGAAATTAAATGAATTGAAAAAGAAATTAAGTTATTTTCTCGATTATCTTACAAATTATTTTTAAAATTAACATAAAAATGTGATAACATATTTTATAAATAATATTACTTTTTTTTTTTTCATTTATCCTTTAGATGTTTAAATAAACATTATGGGAATGTAGTTTTGAAGTTATGAATAGCTTAAGAAACCATCATTATTTAAATTGGAATAAAATAAGGAAATTTAATTGCAATCTGTTTTAATGTATTCGATGTAGCGGCAGATCTTGATGAAAAAGCAGATAAATAAATACACTTCTTTTACTCTGATATATTTTCGCGGTTTAAGTGAAGCCTTTGTTAATTTAGTTTCAACTGTTTGATATGGACAGTTTTCTTTAATAGATATTTGAATAAATGAAGTACATAATGAGAAATCTTTAGCTATTCAATATAAATACTCATTAAATGCATTTTTTTCATTTAGTTAAATACAAAAAAAAAAGAAAATTGTAGAATAGTGACGTTTTGAGAAACGAGAAAATCAAAGAGTGTTTTTCAAATTAAATTTCCAGTTCTTTTTTACTCTGTTGTTTGAATAAAATTTTATAGATACAACAGAATTTCCATTCAATTTTTTTTTTTGCATAATTTTAATTGTAGGTTCATTTTTTTTTTTTTAAATAGAAAAACACTGATAAGGAATTAGTTGTTTTATAAAATTTCTTGAAAACAGGACATTTGATTCTCACAGTTTCCTTTCCTTTTAATTCAGATTTTTTTAAGAAGCTTAATAATCAGAGAGTGAAAAAAAATTATATTAGTTATAATGAATACAAAGGATTACATAATTCACTTTGAAAACAAACTACTCGGAAATATTCAATTTGAATTTGTATAGAAAATAAATTCTATACAAATTTTCCAAAGACCCTAATAGTAAAGTACTAAATTGCTATTAAAACTTCTTTCAATGTGAAATATTACGCTCAGGGCTTATAAATCTTAAGACATTAACATAAATCAAAAAACAATTTTTTATTGCAAAACTAATAACTACACAAGGCAAAAAGAAGAAATTTTAATTGAAATTGTGTAACCTGCACCAAGAATAAAAATAGCTTTTATTAGAAAAATTTAAATAGACATAGCTCATGCATTTTCTCATAAATTATCAGTTGTTTGATAATTTGCACTTTGGCTGACTTTAGTTTGTAAAAATTTTATATGAAATATTACATATTCACTATATTATGTCATACTTCAAGATAGGATAATTCATGAAATGTGCTATATGATAATCACATAATTATATATTAATTACCTACCGTACACTACCAATGGGTACAAGTGTGTCTTGCTAAAAAAATATATGTATGGGTTACAGTTACAGTGTTAATGGAAATTCATTTTGTTAATATAAATCTCTAGAGGATTTCAGAATATTCAAACTTTTTGCTGGCGTCCCAATGCACTGAAAAATACATTTTGCAAAACAAATATCTCGCGTGTTCGTAAGTTCTTCCGAGTTTTCAAGGACATTTCTCTCAAAGCTTTTTTTGAGAAAATCGAATCCTACGCAGATACCGTCATCACATACTTTTGAACAAACTATTTTCTTTCTTCATGGGATGTCCAGAAAAGAATCACAAAATAAAAAATAGAAAAAGTAAACGTAAAATAGTAGTTGCTTAGAAACAAGGATTCTACAAAAGCTCCTTATAAGAATAAAGGATTTGCTGAGTTGAAGAAAAAGAAAAGAAATAAAACAAAAAAAAAAAAAAAAAAAAAAAAAAATTGACCACTGACAAAGTAGCTTGTTTCCGTGTAAAAAAAATGCACAATTGAAAAGGCGTTCCTTAGCTAAAATCTTTCTACATTTTTTTTTTTATTTATGCGTTTTTCTAGCTAAATGGTTAGATTCGAAATGATATTTTATTTTTTATTTTTATAATCTTTTTTTTTTTTTTTTGTTGGGTAGGCGTGGGCCCGGACGTTTTTGATGAAATGGAATTAAAAATAAAAGTTTTTGACGTATCGTAGATTACATCGAAAGCGTTTCTTTTACCTTTTTTCCTTTTTTTTTTTTTTAACCTTTTTATTTATTTCCGAAAACTACGAAAACGTTTGAATATTTTTCTTTTTTTGGATACCGAAATTAAAAAAATAAAGTTTTAAATTGAAATTTTATCAGTTTGATTAATTAAGCCTTATTGATTTAAGTCAGAAAGAGAATTAAAACTATCCTTTTTAAATCAAATGCAAAAAATGAGATAGGAAAAATATATTATTTTCTTTTTGAAATATATGAAAATTCTTCATTGTTTTTACGGGCATTGTTACAATAAAATTATTAAAATTTTTGCTATCTGAAATATGAATCTCTGTATTTAAAATATGTTTTAATCCATAATCAAAGAAAATGTACATTTTTATTGAAATTTCTATTTATTTTAATATTTGTATTTAAAGAAATAAAAATAAAAATACATGTATATAGAAACTATTAAGCTTTTTCTTTAATACTTGAAAATTGGCTGCTTTTTATTCAAGCAATGACATAAACGACACATTTGAAAAATACTTAATTATATTGTTCAGTAAAAATATTTTCCTTTAATTTCCTTTATATAATCCTTCAATTTATTTTGATCTAATCATTAAAAAGTATATCCATGAACGATAATATAAAGAAGATTATGTAAATATACATATACATATATGAAGTTTGTATCATATATAATAATTCACCATCGGCTTGATGTCATGTATAAACATGACAACAAATATAAATATGAAATAATGTCGATGATTTATATAGTTTATATCTCTTTTTAATAAATGAATAAACTTAAATGAGAGTTCATTTAAAAAAACCAAAAGAATGACTGCTCAACTGTTGTAGCGAATTTTCATATAACACGCATAGTAGCAACATTTCCTTGTGATATCCGTTTCTTTTAAATGAAGATAGACAAATAAAGAAATAAAGAGAGCCAACAAAATTTCAGAAATTCAATTTTGAAAAAAAAAAAAAATGCTTGGTCGGCGTCAATATTAACTTTGGCGAGTAGTTTTGGCAGATATTTGTGCGGATTCTTCTTTTCAAGTGCGGATGCTATACGTTTCCACTTTTCAGGAATAAAATCAAAGTCCCGTTTTATTTCTGAAGGAACTCAGACTCTCAGCCGGAAGTTTTGGGAGACGGAGGGAATACATGGCAGAAATAAGATTACCTCGATTTATAGAAGCATATTTGTGTGAACACAGATATCGGGAAGCATAAGTGACGTCGGTGTTTGCTTGGCACGAAAGAGGGACACAGCAGATTATTGGCGCATGCGTACTATCAGTTCACCAAAGAATTGTGCTGTACATAAGAGCTTATGATTTTTTTGTACATTTCATATCTAGAATCTTTCTTCCTCCGATCCATAAGAAATGTGAAACCTTCTTGGAAAAAAATTCTCACTGAGATTGATAAGAAATGGGAGATATTATTAGAAAAATAATTTTTTAATATGTTGCAAAATGTTTAAATGTATCAAATTCAAATTAATGTATTTCTAACCATTTCAAGATCTCTGAATTTGGCACGGTATTATCTGTCCGACAAAGTCTTATATGACAGGAAACTTTGAATTCGATGAAAACTGATTTTTATATACCCTTACCCTACCTTTTCTGTTTAGCAAACGAAAATGTACATAGAAGGTAGCCAACTATTGCAGAGCTATGTCGAAGGTAGCATTTTAAAACATTTCTGTATATAAAAATACATTATTTAAAAGATTATATAAAATTATGTACATCACTCTTTACATAGCATGATGTATAGTATTAGAATTTATATATATATATATATATATACACGAAACTAAAATTATATCAGTTTTGCTTCTGTACTTAGCCTGGCGTTTATGAAGGAGCGTGTATTTGTTCACTAAGAAACATATTTTTCTTCAGTTAATAATAGTTTAGCTGTTTGTAAAATGTTATACTTTAATCATTTTGTGACCTTTAACACTTGTTGGTCATGTTCTAACCCCTTAGAATCATGACATTAAATTTGTACATGATTTTGAATCATAAAACAACATATTTCAAAACCATCCGATTGGAAGAAACACTTTGACCATTTTTTTATTACACTGGGACATATCTGACCCTTAACATTGAATGCTCAGTATCATTCATGATGTTTTATTTCTGAATTCTAGGTTTTCTGTTCATGTATGTATATATATATATTTCTGTCAAAGCTTTAATATTTGTTTTAAAGTGTCTTAAAGTCTTAAAATTTTATTGAGGGCCTCTTCTTCTAACGTGAACAAAATTTAACTGAAAATATTAAAGATATGTATTGCAATAACTGTTAGTTCATTGATCTCATTAGTTCACACACACACACACACACACACATATATATATATATAATAAGTGGGCGGAAAAGTTCATAGGCTGAACACGTGTATGAATTTGACAGTTGTGAACTTTTGGTATGTGAGTTATAGCATTTTTAGTAAAGCAACTTTTGTTAGTTTGAAAAAATGGATAAAATGGAATTTCGTGTGTTAATTAAAGCATTGCTTTTTGGCGAAAAAATACTATTGAAGCCAAGGCTTGGCTTGATAAACCTTATTCGGAGTTTGCACCAGGAAAATCAACCGTAGAGAAGTGGTTTGATAAATTTAAACGATGCGAAATGAGCACCGAGGACGATGCACGCAGTGGATGCCCCTAAGAGGCTGTTACCTATGAAAACATCAAAAAAGTCACAAAATAATTTCTGATAACCGTAAAGGGAAGTTGGTTGAGATAGCTGAGAACCTAAAGACCCCTGTTGGACATATCGTGAATGAATATTTAGATATGCGAAAGCTGTGGTCAATTGTAAAACACTCTTGTTAACACAAGAATCAAAATTATATTTTTAGAGGTATCAATTACCTAGGAAATTCGACTCCCCGTCTGATGGCCAACTGCATACTTCCTCTTTATTTTATCTTCAATTTTTTTTTTCTTTACACACGGGATATGAGAAAGCCCCAGGTTTTCCTGAATTCTCCAGTTGTGGCACTTCCTTTGATTATAACAAAAATAGGTTACTGGTTTTCCATAAGAATTTTAAAATCTTAAAATCATAATATAATCGCCTCAAAATTATAATCCAAATAATATTTAGAATGAGAAATTAGGAAACATTTATATCGATCATTTCATAGAACAATTGCGTTTAGTCACAAAAATATTACTATAATTTAACTGTATTTCATGCTATTAATTCATATTTTTGCACTTATCAAATGCGAAATTCCAAGTAATATTTTAAAACCATTCTTATGTTCTTATCTTCATGTTCCCTAAGCCATCTTTATGTTCTAAATGTTTCCTTTTTTTTAAATTTTTCACAGCTAGATTATAATTTCTTTTGGTATTTTTTCATGCGGGTTTATTTTATTGATTTATTCCGCTTATAAATTAAAAATATATATATAAATTTGAAATTCATAATTAATGTTATTTCTGTTATGAGATATTAAAGAATGTAATGGATCCATCTAGAAGTGAAGATTTTTTTCTTTCAAATTCAAAATACTAGTAGGTAATTAATATTAAGGATGAAAAATATGTTTCACGTATTGGAGGCAATTTGTCCTTTTAAATTACAAGGACAAATTATTGAAAGTTTATGTCATGTTGCATCAAACATATTAATAGTGTTCATATGTGCAATGAAATAATAAACTTAATGAGAGTTGTCCCTCCTATTTAAATGACTGCATAAAATAAAATAAAAAGAATTCAAAAAAAAAAAAAATTATGAAATGATAAAATTTAAAAAAAAAAGCAACTTAAAAATATTGTATATATTGTTCAAAACGTAAAGACTTATGCCAATAACATTTTATTTTGGTGCTCCTTATATATATTGGCATAGAAATTAAAAGAATTGATAAAAAAAAAGTAAGTTATTTTCTTCTTAAATTAGCTTAAAAAATTATTTTTAAATAAAGCATAAACATGTGATAACATTTTTTTGTTCTAATGCAGCTGGCAAACACTTATACAGCTTGGTCTTGGATGCCTTAAGACAAGCGCTGCACAGACGTTACTCACTTTCCATTACCCAGGGGACGCGTGTCACTTAAAGATAAGCCACGGACGCGGAGTAACAATGCCCCCGCAACACTCTACCATTCTATTAGGACCGGAAACTACGGTTTAAAGTGGATTCTGAACCACTACAAACATCCATGGCACAGCCGGGACTCGAACCCGAAACCTAGTACCGAGTACCAGAACGCTAGCTACTCAGCCATTCAGGCCCAAATTTGATAACATATTTTAGAACAAATATTAATTAATTTTTACATCTATCCTTAGAATGTTTAAATGAACATTATGGGAATGTAGTTTTTTTAAATTCTGAATCGTTTAGCAAACCATCATCCTTTAAATTGGAATAAAATAATCAAATTTAGTTGCAGTGTGTTTTTAATGTACTCGATATAACGGTAGATTTTGATGAAAAGGAGATAACTAAATAAACATCTTTTACTCTGATATATCTTCGCGGTTTGAGTTAAGTCTTTGTTAATTTGGATTTCAACTGTTTAATCTAGACAGTTTTTTAATAAATATTTGAATAAATGAAGTACATAATATGAAACCTTTAGCTATTCAATGTAAATACTCACTAAATGTAAGGTTTTTTCTATTTAGTTGAATACAAAGAAAAAAGAATACAAACGAGAAAATCAAAATGTTTCTTTTAAATTAAATTACCAGTTTTTTTATTCTGTTTTGATAAAATTTTATAGATAAACAGAATTTCCATTCAATTTTTTTATTGTGTGCAGAATCTCAAAGAATTTATTTATAACTTAATATATTTTTTTATTTTGTTTTAAATCAAAACACTGATAAGAAATGATTTTTTTATAAAATTACGTGAAAAGAGGAGATTTGATAGTTTGATAGTTTTCTTTGCTTTTAATTCTGAATTATTTTAAGAAGCTTATTAATCAGACAGGGGAAAAAAATTACATTCGATATAAAGAATATTAATTATTACATAATTTGCTTTGAAAACAAACTACTCAGAAATAATTAATCTGAATTTATATAGAAAATAAATTATGTACAAATTTTCCAAAGACCTTAACAGTAAAGTATTAAATTTCTATCAAAACTTCTTTCGATGCAAAAATAACATACTCAGGGCTTATGATATCTTAAGTCATTTACGTAATCTGAAAACAATTTTTATTGCAAAATTATTGACTATGTAAAAAAAAAAGAAGGTATTTTTAATTGAAATTGTTTAACCTGCACCAAGAATAAAAATAACTTTCTTTTTTTCGGAAAAATTTAAATGGATATAGCTTATACATTTGTTCATAAATTAACCCTTGTTTGATAATTTGCATTTATTGAGTGGCTCTATTTTCTGAACATTTTAAATAAAATGTTAGGCATTCACTATGACTGGTGGGCTGAAAGGTTTGTAGGCTGACACATAGATGGAGCTACTAGTATTAAATCCATATGATTTTTAGTTAGCCCTAACTTTCAAAAGACACGTGTATAAATTTGACAGCTGTTGCACTATTAGTATGTGAGTTATAGCCTTTTTAGTGTTCATCACGTGCAGTCCACTCGGCTGACTGTCGATTGAACTCCGGTGTGAAACGATGGAGCCATGTTTCATCCATTGTCACATATCGACGCAAACACTCGGGTTTACTACGATTGAACAGCTCCAAACGCTGTTAAGAATCATCAATTCGTTGTTGGTTTTGGTCGATTGTGAGCTCGCGTGTCACCCACTTTGAACAAAGCTTTCGCGTATCCAAATATTCATTCACGATATGTCCAACACGTTCCTTTGATATCTTTAGGGTCTCAGCTATCTCAATCAACTTCACTTTACGGTTATCAGAAATTATTTTTTTCGTCGGTAACAGCCTCTTTGGGGCGTCCACTGCGTGCATCGTCCTCGTTTCTCATTTCGCCTCGTTTAAATTTAGCAAACCACTTCTCTACGGTTGATTTTCCTGGAGCAAACTCCGAATAAGGTTTATCAAGCCAAGCCTTGGCTTCAATAGTATTTTTTTTTCGCCATAAAGCAATGCTTTATTAACACACGAAATTCCTTTTTAACCATTTTTTCAAAATAACAAAAGTTGCTTCACTAAAAATACTACATCTCACACACTAATAGCGCAACAGCTGTCAAATTTATACACGTGTCTTTTGAAGGTTAGGGCTAACTAAAAATCATATGGATTTAATACTAGTAGCGCCATCTATGTGTCATCCTACGAACATTTCAGTGCACCCATTATTATGCCCATTCAGGGCATATTCGACGTATTTATACGGTTGCAATTATAGAGTTACAAATTATATTGATGCAGGATATTAGTCTCCGCATCTGAGCTGCATACTTCTTAATTTTGTCTTGCTATTTTACCAACACATAATGGATGTGCGATAGCTCTAGGTTTCTCTGAATTCTCTAGTTGAAGATCATGGCACACACTTTGTAAATGACGACAACAAGTCACTTACTGTTTTTCCGTAAGAATTTTAAATGCATAAGACATAAAAATTATATTCCAAATAATATTTACAATGAGGAAATTTATATGGAATTTTCATAAAACAACCACAAATACAGAAATATCATTATAATTTAAAGTTATTTCATGGTATTCATTCATGATTTGACATTTTTGCGAATTTCCCAGTAATATTTTTAAACCACATTTAAGTTCAAATTGTTTCCTTTTTTTTTTTGTTTAGGATTGTTTTAAAAACATTTTAAAAATGAATCAAGAAGCAATTTTTTTTTCTCTTAAGATATGTCTGGTAAATTATAAACGAATTGTGTTTATTTCAAATGTTTAAATTATCTCTTTATAAATATTTCAATCATAATAATTCATCAGCAAAACTATTATTTTGTGCACGATAATGCTTTTGTCACACAAATAAATTAATTTTTGCTTACAAAAGCACATTTTTTATGCATTCACCGAAAATAATAAATTTAGTCCAAATTATGTTGAATTTTATCAGCAAGGTTAAACAAATAGGAGATAATTTTTAAAATAAAATATCTTCATTTTTTATTGCTGTACAGCTTTAGTTTTGGATCTGCATTCAAGATGAGTAGCCTGTAAGTTACAATAAAGATCTCCTAAGGGACATTCTATAATGGAATAGGCTCAATATGTTTACAAAGCCTCTACTGTGGATAATGTATCGCACTGATTTAAGATATCTAGTATATGAATCGCATCTTGTCGCTTAATCAGTTCGTTTAAGTTACTGGCTTGATTGTCCAACTATTACAGTTATACAGCACAGTTATATTGCAGGTCTGAACCCGGGGATGGTGATTTTTGCTGTGGCTGCTTTTAGAAACTAGAAACTTCAATGGCAGTTGTGACAATTGTGTGTAAAACTTCTCACATCATGAGTTGTTCATTAATTTTTCGGTTCTCTGTACATCATGCATCATTCGTGAACATCTTCAATCAATCGAATTTGACATTATTGGCTTTCAAAAGTCACTCAGAACTTTATTTCTGTTTTTTTTAATGTTACATAGCAGCAATATTATCTGGCGTCACAACTTGATGTTTTTGAGAAGGCCAAGATTGGATAGTTTCACAGCTGGTATTATTCAAAATACCTCGGAATATCTCGAAACATTCGAAAATGTTCGTTGCAAATTATAGCGGTAAAAAGGTCAATTTCGACTTTCTAAAATGATGATCTCTTAATAAAAAAATAAACAAACTTAGTAATCACACGACGAAGTGTATAATATAATGTAAATATGGATGCAATGTGTCATGCTGCTAAATCAATTACCTACCGTACACTACCAATGGGTACAAGTGTTGTCTTGCTAAAAAAATATATGTATGGGTTACAGTTGCAGTGTTACTGGGAATTCATTTTGTTAATATAAATCTCCAGAGGATTTCAGAATATTCAAACTTTTTCCTGGCGTCCCAATGCACTGAAAATACATTTTGCAAAACAAAAATCTCGCGTGTTCGTAAGTTCTCCGAGTTTTCAAGGACATTTCTCCGAAAACATTTTTTGAGAAAATCGAATCCTACGCATATACCGTCATCACATACTTTTGTACAAACAATTTTCTTTCTTCACGGGATGTCCAAAGAATCACAAAATAAAAAAAAGAAAAAAAGAAAACGCAAAACAGTAGTTGCTTAGAAACAAGGATTCTACAAAAGCTCCGTATAAGAATAAAAGATTTGCTGAGTTGAAGAAAAAGAAAAGGAATAAAAAAGAAAAAAAATTTACCACTGACAAAGTAGCTTGTTTCCGTATAAAAGAATGCGCAATTGAAACAGCGTTGCTTAGCTAAATTCTTTCTGGATTTCTTTTTTTTTATGCGTTTTCAAGCTAAATGGTTAGATTTCTAAATGATATTTTATTTTTTTTTTATAATGTTGCTCTTTGTTAGGTAGGCGTATTCCCGGACGTTTTTGATGAAATGGAATTAAAAATAAAAGTTTTTGACGTCTCGGAGATTACAGCGAAAGCGTTTCTTTTTTTTTTTTAACTTTTTTATATTTTTTCTTTATTTCCGAAAACTACGAAAACGTTTGAATATATTTCTTTTCGGAAATAAAAGTTCATATTTTAAGAAACCGAAAAAAAAATTGTTTTAAATTGAAAATTTATCAGTTTAATTAATTAGGGCTTATTGATTTAAATCAGAAAGATAATTAAAATTTTACTTCCAAATTCAAAAGCAAAAAATGAATTAGAAAAAGTAAGTTATTTGTTTTTACGTGTATACATTGTTGCAATGAAATTATTAAATTCATTCTCGGTCTGAAATATGGATCATTTTGCTTAAAATATGTTTTTATTCATAATCAAACAAAACATGCACTTTTATTGAAATTTTAATTTATATTGAACGCAATATTTATTTTGAGATTTATTGAAGTACCTTAAAGGATATTTATAAGTTAAGAAATAAAAATATATATACTCTTAAATAGAAAATATTAAGAATTTTGTTAAAAGATTTTAATAAAAATAAATTAAAGTTTGCTTTTAGCTTTGATTTTTAATTTAAAAAAAAAAAATGCATAATTGTTAATACTGGTTCCAAACAAAAAAAAAAAAAAAAAAAATGCTGAAGGGATTTTTTTTTATAATATAAGTGTGTTTCTGGAAACATTCAAGATCTAAATCTTATTTTTTTTTTTCTTATAATAAATATAATTTCATTTGATGCAATGTAAAAATAAACAAGAACAAAATCATTTATAAATGTTTTTAAATATCAATTTCATACAAAAAATTTAAACTGTATCAGAAACATGAAGTCAGAGATAATTCAAAGGTTCTAATTAATAAAACTGATGCGTTTCTACAAAAACTATTGAAGTTTCAGCGTTAGAAAAAAATTCGGCATACCAAAATTTTTATCGCTCATTTTATTTAGATATTTAAATTATTTATTTGCTTTCTCATTAGGCTAAAATGTTAAAATTACAAAAAAAAAAAAAATATTTTCACATAAAAATATTTTATTATTTCTACCTACTCGCTGATTATTGTGAAGTGATTAGAACTACACATTTTTTTCTCAGCTTTATGCTTTCACTAGAAGAAAAAAAATCTTCAACGCTAGCATTTTTGATTATTAATTTGAAGAGAATCGCGTTTTATTTTCCTTCAAAAAAACATAAAAGGGACGAACATAAAAACAGTAGTCATAATAATGAATTGTTTTCTCTTATTTATGCAAAACAAACACGTTCGCTTTAATAAATCCTACTTCGCAATGAGTTTCTCCTTTGAAATTATAATTCTCCTTTGGCGGTCAGATTTTGGGCTGCCTAATATGAGCGCCAAATTAAGTTCTACCATCAGACAATGATCCTCTGAAGAAACGTGATTTATTTATTTATTTTTTTTGTCCGGAGAGGAAATCCTAAACTGGAATTGGTTACTCCATATTTGGTCACAATTGAAAATCTTTCGAAGAGTTTGTCGCAAGAAAAACGAAATAGTTGTTGCTTTCGAATGTTAGGTATTTAGATCCTGATAATTGTTTACAATAAAGACAGAATGTAACAAATTCTGCTTTAAATGGAATTCTGCTTCAAAATTCTGCCAAATGGACATGCTACAATGTTTACAAAATTTTGAATGAACACTTTTTGAAAGGTTCATAGCCACCTTCCTTCTTTGTCGAGCCCAATGTAAGGACATCGGGCTTACAGAGTTAGATAGTTTTGCAGATTACATATTTACTTAAGCTTACAGATTTTTACAGAAGGCTTACAGAATTTACAGACATTTATTAACTTACAGCTTACAGACTTCCAGATTTACAGTAGACTTATTTTAGCTTACAGATTTACAGTAGTATTAGTTTGGCTTACAGCTTATAGATTTGTAGTAGAATTATTTTGGCTTACGGATGACAAATTTACCGTAGAACTATTTTGGCTAACAGCTTACAGATTTATAGCAGAATTATTTTTGCTCACAATTTACAGATTTCAGCTTACAGACTTATCGTGACCATCCTTACACAGAAGCTTTCGGTCTGGTTTGCCACGCATATTGCACATTTTTTTTCTCCACGGTAAGCCCAATAACCAAAACGAATGGATCGTGCATAAATGCAAAAAAGTAACTTATTGATCCTATTCATCAATAAAATGGCATCTATTACATCATATTACATCAAAATAGTTTTAGTGTCATGGATATGTAGGATTTTACAGCCTATTGATTCATTGTAAAAAATATTGAATTCTTTGGATCCAAGTTGTGCTTTTAGATATCAGAAGTTCAGGATGATAATAACTTCAAACCTCCAGACTCAATTAATTAAGCATTTATTTTTGCATTAAAAAAAAATTGAATAAAAATAATTTCCAATTTAATTTTTAAAAATCTTATAAGAATTATAAAACTTATTTTATGAAAGGTATTTATTACAGTATTTTTAAACAAGTGATTTTAAATTAAAAATTGTGAGATCCCCTCGAGGCATGAATGACATCACCAAGAAAATTTCCATAAAAAAATTTCAAAAATGCCTCACCCGTACGTTCTCGGCTTAAAGGGATATAAATGGGTAATAGAAATATTTCGATGTATGAGGTATTAAAATTTTATCTTTTATGTATTTCTTAATTGAATTTTATACTTGCTGACTAATCTAATAAATCTATAAAAAAATCCGTCATATATTTATCCGTCGTTTTTGAAAAGCTTTTTAATTCCCATTGACAGACCCATACATTAAATTCATATCTGTCATCTCAAAATTGTGGGGTGCTCCAATGAAATTCTTTGACAGAAATCATGACGTTTTGACAGAGAGGTGATTTTTTTATACACTTGAATATTGTTTTTCAGTATTGACATCTGACAGTTGAAGACTGCTTTTATGACAAAGCAAAGTTAAATGTCGTGTATTCTAACATTTAAAGTATCATTTTTAGAACGTTCAACGGTATTATTATTTATAATTGCAATCAAATGTGTATTGTTAGTTTTAATAAACATGTTTACAAGAAAATGTGGCAATAAACATTTGATGATTGTTAAAAATAAACATAATTATGTAATTTATTTTTAATTTTTTTTTTTGTCATTATTTATTTTTAAATAGTGTTTAACATGAATGAAGAACAATTAACATAAAAAAATTATAATCACGAAAAACTTTTTTGGGAGACTTAGATTGGCTTAATGTAAAATACATTGTATAATTGAAGTAAGGAAGCTCAGTTCGAAACCCAAATTCTTGTCTATACCGGGTATGGGCACGCTAAAGGAAACCTTTCATTGAATTCAATAAGAATCAATAACTCCTTTGATGCTATTCTTGATTGCCTTCTTCCGTATTGTGCCTTGTAATAGCAATTCTAAGCATAAGCTGAACAACGTTGAATGTTCTGTATACTTGTCATTTAGGCGAAAATTACTTCAACTTTAGTATAATTTGTTATTTTTGTGTTGTTGTTGTTTCTTATCCCACTTGGTAGACATCTAGACCAGGCCCACGAACGTATCAACTCATGGTTGAAGGAAAAGGGGACAAATTCTGTTGTGATGAAACACCTTAGGTAGAAGTCTAACTTTTAAACGTCATTGGATATTTTGTTTAAGTGATGTTTTGTTGACTACAGTCACTGTTTCTACTACGGTTTAAAGTGGATTCGGAACCACTACAAACATTCAGGGCGCCACCGGGACTCGAACTCGAAACCTGTTCCACCAAGGGTAAATCACTCGGCCATAAGGCCCCAGCATAATTGTTTTAGTATTGCAAAATTATCCTTTACAAAACAATCCTTTTCAAATCAATTTAAGCTTACTGTAAAATATAAATCCCAATATATATCAGTTTTCTTTTAATACCTTTTAAATACTTCTTTCAAATTATTTTTGGTGGTCAAAGATGATACCCTTCAGGCAACTCCATCTTTTGATCAGCCTGGATGTTTCCTACGCCCTTATGACTAAACAAAAAAATACAGTTTGCTGTTTTGAACGTGCCGCTTTGTATTTTTTTTCCCTCCTTTCTCCTTCCTCTTGTGCCTCCCTTTTTTTCCCCTCATCCTGCCTCCCTTTTGTTTATTATTATTTTTTTCTACCATCCGTCTCTTATCTTACTTCTGCCGATGTCTTTCCTTAATATTCACATCACGCTTATTTAGGATATCTCTCAGTCGAAGCACGTTGAAGCTCCTGCCAAGAAAAAAGCATAATTTTGAACCGTCTTCGCCGATTTTTTTTCCTCTTACCTCCTCCCATCCTTTGGGTTTTTTTCGTTCCTAGTAGACCCAACGACTGTTTGTGGGACTTTTCTCTCGATTTTTATTTCTTTTCGGTGGAAACGAATACAAATTTTTTAAGATGTGAGGACCCGCTGCATCAATAACGTATGGACATGTTGATTTATTGACGATAGTGGGACGAACCGGATTACATTCCTCGCTGTTGTTGTTTTTAAGAGATCCGGGAAAAACTTGTCGGTATCCAGTTTTTCAAAGTAATTGATATCGAACTGTTATTCGGGGGACATTAGATTTACGTGGGATACTCTTTTGATGTGGCAGATGATACGAAAACTAACTTTTACGTCAGCTACTTGGAGTGATGTTGAGTGGTAGAATATTTCAGTTTATTGATGAAATTATACGTACAAGGATAGTATAAAATCACTGACTTTCGGTCTTCGAAAAATATAGCTAGTTCGTAGTCAGAAAGCGTTTTCGTAGATAATATTTAAAAATTGACAGGATAATATTGAAACTTTAAGTTTCGAAAAATATGTTACACATTTGTAAATATATGTATTTGAATTTTAATATTGTAATCTGGCCATTTGTTACTCTATCAGGTTACTTGCATTTGGTCAGTACCGAACACATAAAACACTTTGTTGTCATCACTAATGCTTAATCAAAATTTATTGTTTCATCTAAATTATAACCTTTCACCTCTAATCCACCAAATATGTTTCATCAACATATAATTTTTATTATATTAGTGTCAGTTATTCACGTTTTTGAACAAAAACGTTATGTTTATAGATTAGTTGACGGTATTTTTTATTAATCAAAAAGAATTATATTACCAAAGATATTTTGTATAGATTAAGATTGTCTAGACCTTAAGTCCCCCGATAGCTTAATGAACATTTACATGCTAAGAGGAGGGTATAGACTTACGGCATGATTTGCCGTCTCTGATTTAAAACTTGAAGATACACAGCCAGCACTATTAAAACATAGTTTTGAACCATCTTCTAATACCTCCCCTTGCCTTTCCTTCTTTTTTTTCGCTCGCAGTAGACCCAACGACTGTTTGTGGACTTTTCTCTCGATTTTTATTTCTTTTCGCTGGAAACGAATACAATTTTTTTAAGATGTGAGGACCCTGCATCAATAACGTATGGACATGTTGATTTATTGGACGAAAGTGGGAGGAACTCGATTACATTCCTCGCTGTTGTTGTTTTTCAGAAATCCGGGAAAACTTGCCGGTATCCAGTTTTTTGGAGACTCAATTGATATGGAACTGTTATTCGGGGACATTAGAGTTACGTGGGATACTCTTTGATGTGGCAAGTATTCGGTCAATACCTAATAAATAAAACAATGTTGTGCTCATTAACATTATATTTATATATATTTCTTCCTATAATCTACTAAATATGTTTTATTAACATATAATTTTTCTTATTATTTTAGTGCCGCTGTGGTTCACGTTTTGAACAAAAAAGTTTATAGATTTGTTGAAGATTAAACCAAGAACAATTTAATTACCGGAAGATATTTTGTACAGATCAAGATTGCCCCACCCTCATAGCTTAATGGATGATAAATCACTAACGTGAAGTGTTTTTCCCCCAAAAGACTTCTATAAAATATAGCTAATTCGTAGCCAGAAGGCGTTTGATAGATAATATTTAAACTGTGAGAAGGATAATATTGAAACTTTTAAGTGTTTAAAAATATACAAATTTGTACATATTTGTTGAGTCTGTCTTTGACATTGGCAAAAATTGTATTTTACTCATTTATGGCTTGTCAAGTTTTGAACTAAACTCCTTTCCTTATGTAATCCAATGTTCTATCCATAGCTTCACTCACTGGCTTCACTGCTTCATCATATGAATATTTCATTGAGGGAGTTGAAGATTTTTCTTTAGCATTAAAAAATACAAATGAATGTAATATTTGTTTATATAAGCTTATTGAAGAAACATGCTTATTATTAAAAAAAAAAAAAAGTGTCACATATTATTGAAAAAATATCCACGAAAAATTAAATTTCAATTTATATGATGAAATTATCAAAAACATTTGTGACATCTTTTAGACATTTTATAATAAATTATTTAATTTTTTTTTTTCTTGTGAATTAAAGTTATCACTTTTTAAAAATTAAAAAAATATCAGTTTTATACATAATATCTTAATTTTGAAAAACGCCATGTTAAAATAATGCGTTTTCATCACATGTAGAACACTCTTAGATTTACAGATGATTATTCTTTCTATTAATTCCTTTTAATTATTTACAGAGCCTCAATTCATTTTAAATAACTCTTAATTAGACATTTAAAACTTTACCAGACAAGGGAAATGATGTAAATGTACAGCTGTTGTGAACATTATTTCGTATACAAAATAGAAGAGTTCATTGTCTCCGTAAACTATGTTTGAATCCAGAATAACTATGTTGAATCAAAATAACTATGTTGAATCCAAATAACATGTCAGTTCTTCTAAAATTCCGCCTCTCTTTTTTACCCGTTAGTGAACTATTAATTGCATCCCTTGTAAAATGTTCACTGATATGACTGACGTTTCACTGATCACCATTATAACGCTAGATATGTAACAGATTCAGCAATAGCTAAGCAGTATAACGTTGGTAGTACTGCATTGTACCCACAAGGGGTCATCAGTATTTGGAACGGACGTGCTTAAAGACGTCACTTAGGGTGTTAGCACTTTCCCGTCCTTCTCCCAAGCCCATTGAAGGAACATTCTGGCCTAGAGATTTATCGACCCTATCTTCGGCGTTCACGCAAAAGCATTTTTGCTTGTCGAGCTTCTAACCAAGAACTTTATCTCGGAAATGGATGTGCTAGCTATTGCGGTACGTCAATTCAAACTTTCATAATATGAATCCTAACTATTAGAATTGAAGAGTTTCTTTAACATTAAATATAAAAATGAATTTAATATCTCTTTATATAGGCATTAAACAGGTCGATGTTCCCATACTATTGGAAAAAATATCCAAGAAAAATAAATTAAAATTTACCTTTTTTGACGAAATTATCATATAATATTTTTAAACTTTTTTGAAGTTGTATAATAAATTATTTATTTCTTTCTGTATGAAGTAAAATTTATACTCTTTTTTAAATTTAATAAAAATATATGCCTTATATCTTAATTTTTTGTGAAGAAGCCATGACAAAATAATGCTTTTTCATCACAGGTTATGTAAAACAGTTTTGTATTTACATTATTAAAATTTCTCTATTAATTCCTTTTAATTATTTACAGGTCCTCAACTCATTTTTTAAACTAACTCTTAATAAGATATTTAAAACTGCACCAGACAAAGGAAACGATGCAAATCTACACCTGTTGTGAACATTATTTCATACACAAAATGGAAGAGTATTGTCTCAGTAAACTCTGTTGAATCCAGAATTTCATAACTTTCTATTCCCCCCTTTTAATCAGAGTGGCCGAGGGTGCACTATGCCTCAGTGGGCCGTCGGATTTCGAAATTGTGGCCGCGGATTCCTGCTCCAACGAAGAATGATTGCTCTCTGGCAATTTAGTCTGTTTACGTGCGAAGGGCAATTTAGATTCGGGGCAGAAGTCAATTAAGGAGACATTCTGGTATTTTTAGGCGAAATAACTTGCAATCAAATTTATCCGACTTTTTAAAATTAAGCGTCGGGTAATCTTGTTAAAAGCATCATTTCGGAATGAGGTGAGATGTTGAAATGATTAAGTAGTTAAGAGTTGGATTCCTGCAAGTAGAGTTTAAGAGATTTTAAATGTTGTCCAATTTGCGTGTTTCATCAGAAGACGAATATTAGAACACCAGATTAATATTGTGCTTTATTGTTTTCTTCCCTAACAAATAACTCAAATCTAGATTATTTAGATTATTTTACTAGAAAAATTCTTCATATTAGATATTATTCGGAAACTTAGATATATAACTCACATTATAAGCTGAATCGTTGCTCAGTAGTAACGCGCAGCTAATATGCAGAATGGATTAGAGTAACCCGCTTGTAGTTTGCTTTCAGAAAAGATGACACTAGATGGAGATTGATAAAATATATATAAAGAGTCTTGTATTGATGATAAGGTTACCGGCGGAAGTTTCCCGGTTTTCACTCATACGGCGCAGAAATGCCTGGCAGTTCCTCTAAAAATCCTCCTCTTTTTACACGCTGGTGAAGTATTAATGACATTCCTTATAACAAGTTCACTGATATGACTGATGTTTCACTGATCACCACTACAATGGTAGATATGTCACAGTTTCAGCATTAACTAAACAGTATAACGTTGGGATTACTGCAAATGCACCCACAAAGTGTCATCAGATTTTGAAAGGACATGCTTAAAGATGTCACTTAGGTCATTAGCACTTTCCATCCTTCTCATCAAGCCCATTGAAATGATATTCTGGTCTACAAATTTATCGTCCATATCTTCGGCATTAACAAAATGCAATTTGCTTGTCGAGCTTCAAACCAAACATTTTTAGCTATGAAATAATATTCTATCTACTGGGGCACGTCGATTCAAAATTGCGTAATATATTAATACCTAAACATGGGAGTTGTAGATTTTCTTTAACATTAAATATAAAATCAATATAATATTGGTTTATATTAGCTTAAAACAGGTCGATCACATATTATTGAAAAATATCCAAGAAAAATAAAATAAATTTATTTTTTATGACGAAAATATGATGAAATATTTGACAATTTTTAGACATTTTTAATAAATATTTTTATATGAAGCAAAATTCATACTTTTTTAAAAATTAAAAACATATTTTAATTTTGAAAAATACGACATTAAAATATATAATGTGTTTTCTTCGCATTTTATGTAAAACAGTTCTGTATTTACATTCTTACTACAAATTCATTTTTAATTATTTACAGACCCTCAACTCATTTTAACTAAACTCTTAATAAGATATTTAAAACTTCACCAGACAAGGGAAATGATGTAAATCTACAGCTGTTGAGAACGTTATTTCGAACACAAAAGGAAGAGTACATTGTCTCCACAAAATATGTTGAATCCAGCATTTCATAACTTTCTACTTCCCTTAATCAGAGTGGCCGGCGAGTGTAAACTGTGGCTCAGTGGGCCGTCGGATTCCTTCCAGGAAAGAATGATCGTTCCTGGCAATTTAGTCTGTTTACGTGCGAAAGGACAATTTAGATTCGGGGCAGAAGTCAATTAAGGAGACATTCTGGTATTTTTAGGCGAAATAACTGCAATCAAAATTTATTGTACTTTAAAATTAAGCGTCGGGTAATCCTGTTAAAAGCAGGATTCCGGAATGAGGTGAGATGTTGAAATGACTAAATAGTTAATTGGATTACCGCAAAGGAGAGTTTAAGAGATTTTAAATGCTGTCCAATTTGCGAGTTTCATCAGAAGAGGAATATTGGAACACAAGATTAATATTGTGCTTTATTGTTTTCATTCATAATGATTCAAATCCAAATTGTTTAGATTTTGTTACTATAATAAATTCTTCATAAATATAAATAGCTAGATATGGGCCTGAATCGCCGAGTGGCTAGCGCTTCGGCAGCTCCGTATCGTACCATGCAGCATCGTGTTCGAGCGGCGGAAGCCTGCCAGACAGGCTGTAGTTCGGCAAACCACTTAAAACCGTAGGTGCCGGTCTGACAGATCGTAGGAGGGCTGCTTGTGCTGGACATTGTAGCACTCCGAAACGTCCAGTGGCTTATACTCCAAGTGACACGCGCTGTGGTAAAGCGCAAAGTGAGTACGTCTGTGCAGACGCCAAAGGCCTTAAGGCATCCAAGGATGCATGCCCAAGTGTTTGCCAGCCGCATAGAAAGATGTCAGATATTTTCGGAAACTTTCAGAACAGAATTCACACACGCCATAGGCAAATGAATCCCAAGTAGTAGATGTGGATGAGTGGCAAAGGTGCCTCGCAGTGACATGTAGGGAGGACCAGCAGTAAACCAAGTTGTTAGCGCTTCTGGCCTTTCCAGAAAGGAGGCCTGGTTTGGCGTCATTCTTAATGCTCATTTTGTGCACACTTTGGCTAATTAGACCGGAATCTACAGTTTATAGGTGGACTCCGCAACACTAACAAACAGCCATTTAACCGCCAGGATCTCGAACATGAAGCCCTGTGACACCAAATGTGAGAGCTGTTAGTTAAGAGTTGGATCCCCGCAAGGAG
>BPLR01000759.1:0-35630 GCA_021605095.1 Caerostris extrusa | reverse complement strand
GTTACGTATTCATTAGAGATTTTAATATTAAATTTCAATATTAAATCCAGTATTAAATTTAATTAAATTAAATACCAATCCATTTTTCAATAATTTTTTTACTCGTTTGATATTGGCTAGATTTGAATCTTAAATTGATAAAATACATGATTTTAAATCATTATACACAGTTAAACATCTTTACTTAAGTACCAAATATTTTTCTTGCTTTGTATGCGTAAAATTAAAAACTATATATTATTATAATTTTGATTGATATGCAGTGAATTTTTTTATTCAAACAAAATGAATATATTTTTTTTTGAAAGTTAAATAACAATAGCTTTCAGTAAATAACAAGAGATATTTTAGTTTGGTAATTTTTGTCGACGAAAAATATTAATGAAGTTTAAAAACTGGCATTTAGAAATAATTTAATACATTCATGATAAAAAATAATATTTTATATTTATATTACATTATATTATTACGATAATAATAATTAAAATAATAATACAATAATAATAATTTTAACATAATATTATATTATTTACAAAATAATATTATTTTATACATAATAATTTAATACATTTTGGGGCCTGATGGCCGAGTGACTAGCTCTCTGGTTCTCGGCTCCACAGGTTTCGGGTTCGAGTCAGCGGTGCCAGAGATGTTCGATGGTTCGAAATCCGCTTTAAGCCATAGGTCACAGCACCAATATGGCTATAGAGCGTTGGGCGTAGGGCTGGCAATCCTACCCCGTATAAAGAAAAACATCTACTGCCAAGAAATCTGCTAGTATAGTGCTAGTACTAGTATAGTATAGTACAGTATATCTGCTAGTATACTGTTCACCATAGGCCGTTGCGCCAATGATGATGATGAATTTAATACATTCATAATAATATTAACATAAAAAATGTAATAAGTTTCACGTACATTTTGAATCTTCATATTTTATGTAACTGAAACTTGGTACGGTTTAAAGCATTTGATTTTCTTCAATATTTTGAATTTTCAATTAATAAACATTATTTATTAATTGAAAATATTAGAGAAAAAAATCAAATTATTTATTATTTTTCTAGCTTTAAAAGATATCAATATTTTTTATGAAACTACAAGTATATTAGCCTTTCAAAATAATTAAAATTAAAGTTAAAAACATAGCAATTTCCATTTGAATTAGAAAATTACCATTTATATATTTTTATGACTATTATTTTTGAAAAAATTATTTTAGTTAATTGATTTAAAAATTATTTATTCATAACATAGGAAAGTTATGATTTTTTTATTTGGAACAAAATTTCTTCAATATTTAAATTTACAATGAAAAATAAATTCTCCGATTCTATTTCTAATAGCGATCCTTCCATGGCTTTAACGTAAGGAAGTCAAAATCAATGCTCGATTCCGGGCACTGTTCTGTTGAGAAAATGAATGCGGGCGAAGGTAGCAATTACTAGTGAAAGTATTAATTGCTTCCATAATTTAAATTCAGTAAATTGGTTTTTAATTGAAATGGATGCAAATATTCATTATTTTTGCCGGACAGAATAAATTGCAAAGCCAGGCCCATTTGCTTCTTGCGTAAGATAAAGACTTGGATCTATATTTGTGGTGTGGAGATGTTAAAATTATTGATGATATTTTTCATTCAAAAGCAACTTTTTGAACAGAGACATATGTAGCAAATTTAATATAAAGTGATGAATATTTCTTCGTGTGTGAGTTAATGTTTTTTAATTTAAGGACTTCAATATGGTGGATGATTTTTTTTAATAATTGCTTTGCTTTTATATTTGGGGTGAGCACAATTACTAAAAATAACTCATTAATTATTTTTAGTTAAATAGCAAATGTTAAGTTTTTTCTCTGTAAAAATTTCACTTCTATTATCATTTCAAGAATCGCCTTTTAATCAGTATTTGCTTAACAAAATAAAACAAATTAAAAATAATATAATAAATAAAATAAATGATTTAATATATTAAATAATAATATAATATATAATCACACCATCATTATCAGTGGCGCAACAACCCCATGGTGGCCAAGGCCATCTGCCTACTGCCAGATTTCAAGAAGATAGATGCTTTCTTTTTTTACCGGTACGGTTGTCAGCACTACACCCAACGCCTGCAGCCATATTAGACCGAACTACGATTTAAAGTGGATTCCGAACAACTACAAACATCCATGGCACCGCCGGAACTCGATACCGAAACTTGTGTGGCAACGAGCGCCAGAGTGCTGGTCACTCGGCACAATATTATAATACTAAATATATAATATAATATAAATGAATAAAATAAAAAAAAGACATTTAACGAGTAAGGACATATTCGACTCCTATTCTTAATTCATTTGCATAATAATTTAACATAAATAATTTAATAATATTCATACATTCTGAATCATCTATTTATATATATAGCTGAAACATTGTTCAAAGCATTTGATTTTTTAATATTTTATTGCGTTTTTTCTCATTTCAATTGATAAATCATGAAGTATTGTTTGTTTTTTTTTTTTCGTTTTAAAAGCTATCA
Organism: Caerostris extrusa; assembly: GCA_021605095.1. NCBI lineage: Eukaryota > Metazoa > Arthropoda > Arachnida > Araneae > Araneidae > Caerostris > Caerostris extrusa. Next base: position 33,096 of record BPLR01000759.1, on the reverse strand, counting down.
GATTTTTTTTTAATAAAATCATGAGTTTATTAGTCTATCTAAAAAAATTAATTAAAATTAAAGTTCAGAAACATGACCAATTTCCATTTAAATTAGAATTGCCATTTATATTTATATGACAATTATTTTTTTTTGTCAGTTAATTCGAAAATTATTAAATTGAACATAAAATTTATGATTCTTTATTTGAAAAAAATTTCTTCAATATTTAAATTTAAAATGGAAAAAATAAATTCACCGATTCTTCCGTGTCTTTAACATAAGGAAGTCAAAAATCAATTCTCAATTCCGGGCACTGTTCTGTTGAGAAAAATGAATGCGGGCGAAAGGCAGCAATTACTTACCGAAAGTATTAATTGCTTCCATAATTTAAATTCGCCAAATTGGTTTTTAATTGAAATGGATGGAAATATTCGTTATTTTGCCGAATGAATTAAATTGCAAAGATGGGCTCATTTGCTTATGTAAGATGAAAGACTTGGATCTATATTTGTCGTGGAGATGTTAAATTATTGATGATATTTTTCATTCAAATGCAACTTTTCAACAGACACGGAGACATATGTAGTAAATTTAATATAAAAATGATGAATATTTCTTTGCACGTGAGTTAATGTTTTTTAACTTAAGTACATCAATATGGAGAATTAATTTTATATAATTTTTTATTTGGTTCGTAACTAATAATTACTAAAAAAAACCTCCTTAATTATCTTTAGTTAAATAACAAATATAACATTTCACTTTTAAATTATAATTTCAAGAATTGCATATTTCATCCTTATTTGCTTAATAAAATAAAATAAAATAAAATGATATAATATATTAAATGATAATATAATATATAATCATCATAATCAGTGGCACAACAGTCCCATGGTGGGGCCAAGGTCGTCTGTCTGTTGGTAGATTTCAAGACGAGGGATGTTTTATTTTTTACGCGGTAGGGTTGTCAACCCAACGCTCTACAGTCATATTAGATCGGGATCTACGGTTTAAAGTAGATTCCGAACAACCACAAACATCCATGGCACCGACGGGACTCGATCCCGAAACTTGTGGCACCGATTGCCAGAGTACTAGTCCCTCGGCCACAATATATAATATATATCATATAATAATATAATAAAGTAAATAATATACTAAATAAAATAAAACGTTTAACGAGTAATGACATAGTTTCCTAATTATAATTCATTTGTATAATAATTTAATAATTTTCATACATTCTGAATCTTCATAATTATATGTATCTGAGACATGGCAGTGTTCAAAGCATTTGATTTTCTTTTTTATTGTATTTTTTCGCATCTCAATTAATAAATAATGAAGTATTGTTTTTTTTTTTTTTAGCTTAAAAGCTATCAATATTTTTTTTTTATTAAAATACAAGTTTATTAGTTTATCGAAAATAATTAAAAAGAAGAAGTTTAGAAGCATAACCAATTTCCGTTTGAATTAGAATTGCCATTTTATTTTTAAGACAATTATTTTTTAGTTGATTAATTTGTAAATTATTAAGTTGAACATGAAAATTATGATTCTTTATTTGAACAAAACTTCTTCAATATCTAAATTTACAATGAAAAAAAAAAAATAAATAATAAATTATCCGACCCCCATATATAATAGAGATTTTACAGTGGCTTTAACATAAGGAAGTCAAAAATCAATTCTCAATTCCGCACTGTTCTGTTGAGAAAAATGAATGCGGGAAGGTAGCAATTACTTACTGAAAGTATTAATTGCTTCCATAATTTAAATTCGGTAAATTGGCTTTTTAATTGAAATGGAGGGAAATATTCATTATTTTGCCGAACAGAATTAAATTGCAGAGCCGGGCTCATTTGCTTATGTAAGATGAAAGACTTGGATCTATATTTGTCGTGGAGATAGATGATATTTTTTCATTCAAATGCAACTTTTCAACAGACACGAAGACATATGTAGTAAATTTAATATAAAAGCAGGAATATTTCTTTGCACGTGTGAGTTAATGATTTTTATTTGAAGGACTTCAACATGGGGGATGATTTTTTTTTTTCTTATAAATTCATTTGGTTTTTATTTGGTGCATAGCTAATAATTATTAAAAAAATTCATTAATTTTTTTTTTTTTTGTTAAATTGCAAACGCAACTTTTCACTGTAAAATTGCACTTTTAAATTATCATTTCGAGAATCGCCTTTTTTTTTCAGTATTTGTTTAATATTCTTAAAAAAAATAAAATAAAATAAAAAATAAAAACGCGTAACTAGTAATAATATGATTTCCTCTTCTTAATTCATTCGCAGAGGATTTCACAATGAAATAGCTTAAAAGAGCTAATCAATAATAAAGAAAAAAAGATTACTTAGAAAGATCAATCATTTTTTACTAAAAAAAATAGTAAAAAAATGGGAAAACTCCCACCAGGTAGTCCGGTAGATATCAAAAGCCATCGAGTCTCGTTTTTTTTTAAAACAATGTCTACAACAAAGTCGCAGGCCTGAATGGCCGAGTGGTTAACGCTCTGGAGCTCGGGACCAGAGGTTTCGGGTTCGTGTCCTGTGATGCCTTTTGCATGTTTGCAGTGATTCGGAATCCACTTTCAACAGAATAGACACTGACCTACTGTTGAAAGTGGATCGCAGCCCTCGTGCGCAGAAGATGGCCGTAGAGTGACAAACCAAACCAAACATAGTCGCCAGGGCATTGAATCTCAGCTTTAATGCTCATCAACAAGCACGGGTCGGACTATCGGTTTCTTTATTTATAATATTTCTGAAAACTGATTTTTGTAAACTTTTATGCATTTTTTAATTTTTAAATATCAGTTTCAATTGATTAATTTAACAAGATTTAGCTCATGTGTATTTCCATATGGATTTCTTTTCATTTAAAGTGGGACATAAGAATCTATTGATCTATATAATTTATTTTTATATATCATCCTATATAATTCTGAAATTTTTAGAACCATACATTTTTCTTCATGAATATGAAGAGTCGGAGTTATTTACTTTGAACAGTATCAAACTGGAAGGCTAAAGACACACTTCCAAGCAGTCTCTATATGATAGCCGAGAAGTTTTATTATCGGAAAGTACTTTCAAGGCGTGATATTCACGCTTTATTGGCCTTTTTTGGCGAAATCGTTACCTTGAAAGAAATCGAACAGGCCACTGAGATCTAATTAAGTTTCTTCGAGGGCTACGTGAGTGGAGTGCAAGTTTTCAGGTATCAGTGTAAGTTTTGTAGTAGGGATTGTAAATTTTGTAAGTATAAGTTTTGTGACTGTAAGTTGTGGGGATTGTAAGTTTTCAGAGCTTTATGTAAGTTTTGGTGACTGTAAGTTGTGAGATTGTAAGTTTTCAGAGCTTTGCGTAAGTTGTAATATCGTAAGTTTTATAAGTATTGTGGGACTGTAAGTTTTCAGACCACCGTGTAAGTTTGTGATTTAAGATTTGTGAGTGTAAGTTATGGGACTGTAAATTTTTTTGTGAACGTAAGTTGTGGATTGTAAGTTTTGAGGTTTGTGAGTAAAAGTTTGAGAAAGTTTTCAGAGTTCAGTTTTATTTAAGTAATACTAATAAGTATGTTTAAAAAAATAAAAGGAAATTAAAAAAAAAAGAATAAAATGTTAACGAAGGCGTTTCTTAAAATTCAATATAATTTGAAGGAAAGTAATATAATTAAAGTTGGTCTTAGTTTCATCTTATTATCGCTTCACTTGTATTTAAATTTTTAAAAAGATTAATAAAATTGTTTATGAAACGAAGCTGAATCAAAGTAATACAATAGATAGTTGAATAAGTAAGTTAAAAAATTTCCAACTCTAGTGTTGTGGGTTGGAGCAGCTCTGGATTGTAACTGGGTGTGGTTAAGTTGAGATTTGAGACAAGGTTGGAGAACTCACAGCTTTATTAACACATGCACAAGAACCACATACAATTAACTACAGATAACTACATGGAATATATATTTAACACGCTTAAAGACGAAATAAGCGAAATATACTTCTTCTCCGGGTGAGAGTTTGTAGGCCAACTATTACGAAGGGTTGCGCTGAATATATTTCATCTCAGGATGAGAGACTATAAATTAATCGTTTATCAGCAAAAGAGCGTGGTTGGGCTGTACTAAACGTTTCACAGAGGCAGCGTCGATTACGCTGTACTTCCTCTCCGGTCTTAGTGGTTCGACATCTAGTCTGTTAGGTTCCGGTCTGTTTAGCTCTCGTGTGCACAAGATGAATGTAGAGTGACAAAACAATCCTCTCCGGTGAGAGTTTCGTGGCCTACTAACCATTTCTACTGAACTCCACATGGTATGAACCTCATTGTGAACTGTTGCAGTGAGTAGGAGGATGCAAAACAAACAAATGCACTAGAGGAAGACAGTGTCCTTCCTTCATTGCCAGTCTGTATGTCTGTTCGTGGAATATGAAAATATGAAACACAGGATTCACCGATGTTTATTAAACAAAACAGCAAACAACAACCTACAAAAATATGTACAGTTTTATAGATACTTATTAAATTCATTATCAGGATTCATGCTTACAATTATAATTTTAGTTGGAATATCATAAAAACTAACATGAATTTAGATATATTTCAACTCAATTGGGAATAACTTAAATTTGAATAATTTAATGCATTACAAATATTGATAGATCTCGGTTCAAAGCCTATTAAACGCAACAGCAGTAATAGTTTCTTTTTTATGCTGGACAGGGCCACTATACATTTGCAGGTCCTTCCATAGATATTATTGATATATTTATTATTCTTCCATTGGTAGAGCAATAAAGAACTGAAGATGTTAGAACTTAACAGATGTCATCCCTAGTCGTGTCACAATGTAAGTGCTTTGTAACAAACAGTCCATGAGGCACTCTGGGTAATGCTGAAATTGCTATACATTTGTTCTAATGAAAACTTGGCAAATGACCTCAGGTCAGAAAACCCCCCATTCGGAGCTAAATTAATATCACTCAATTAAAAATAATATTTTATTATACCTACTACTACTACTATGTTTTAAGACATTTCTTAACAATAATTTATAGTCTTAAAGATATGTCCAATTAATTTCATTCAATAAAATAGCTTTCCATTTAGAAGACTAAACCACCCTTTGAATCCATGCTCTTGAGAATAGATTGTTAGACAAAGCAGCTTATGCCACGATGTAAGCATAGATAGCAGTGAAGCCAATTACCTTGATGCGAGACAAAGATAACATCGATAAAAATGTGCACCATGGGAGAAAACCTTTCTGTTGGACAAGTACCATGTGCTTCAGTCTCTCCAAATTATCGCAGATCGATTGCACGGTGAAGGCATGCTTTGTGAAGCTGATGGCAATCAGGTTGTTGAACAAGCACTGCAGAAAAATCAAGATAACTAGTAATTAGTCTCAAAGCATGCTTTAAGAAGGAAAATTACAATATACTTAGAAAATGAAATTTACATATTCATAATTGTTGTCCTTTTGCTTAGCAGTACGCAATAAGATTAATTTATTAGTATTTACTATAACTATTGTGGACTTCACATATTAACATACAAATATTTATTGATTTGTAAGAGGTTGGAAAATATTCGCAAAAGAAACAAGCAATTCAACTCGTTACCATGGTAACTTATTTGAAATGACAAATATGATTTTAATACTGAAAGAAATAAAAAAAGGCCCTACCCATGGCGCATCGTGCATAGATACCGTGCAAGATGACTCGTTTGAATTTGATGGCAGCCATCGTTGCAGTCACTGCAATCAGAAACGAAGAATCTAGTTGAAGATTTTAGAGACGTACGTAAAGTGACAGGAAAGTGACGTGGATAGTCAGGAGGGTTGCTGGGAATTTTCTAGGTTTTCTTTCCACGAAAATTCAGGGCAGTTCAATTCCGTAAGGTAATATTCTACTCTCAGTGACCGTCAGTAAGCTGTTCTTTTCATAAAAGAGTGGAATTCAAAAACATTTCATAAATTAAAATATTTATCCAATATTATTAACAGTTATGATGTACAATAATATATCTCGTATAAGAATCCTCAGCGATCGGAAGTTATATAACAGATATTACAAAATCGATCATAAAAATGGGTTAATAGGGGCTATGGCATTCACTTAAATTTATGCAGCTTATATTACGTTTGTTCAGACAGAAAATAAGCAGTTTAGAAGTCATTGGGAAAGTTCATTTTTCTCTTCCAGCAGCGGGGTTTTTAGGCCTTTGGTGGTTGTTGGAGATGGAAGACGGTTTACCAAATTGCAGCATGGAAGTGTTCCTAACATGCTGAATAGGGTTTAGGTTTGGAGATCTGAATGGCCAACCCATTCGTCGAATAGTTTAATTTTTCCAGAAATTCATAGATCAGATATAATCTTTGTAGATGTGTGTTGTGGTACATTAAAATGAAATCTGAACAATCTTCCCCCTCATAAAGCGAATCTTAAAAATTAATCCTCTGAAAAAATCCTCTGAACATAGGGCTTTAAAATCTCTCCCTATATTTCGTAGCAGTCGCAAAAACCTTTGATAAAGACATGAAGACCTCTACATCCATTCAACATAACGCCATCGGATCTCCTCAGTCACAGCGTTTTTCTTTCGGAAGATAAGAAACGGGTAGTGAGTCTGTTTCCAGTGAGTCTAGGTTCTCTCCAGATGAACATACATTGTTAATAATTGGTTGGACTGAACCGCTATTCCTCCCTGAATAGCACAGTACTTCACTGATCTCTGGTTCATTGTTTATGCTTTCTGCTAAAGCATGGAAACAGTAACACTTAAAACTCGAGTTTCATGGGGACGTATGACAGTTAAGGAAGAAATAAGTAGCTATTAAACTTCTATTACGCCTTACTAAGTTGAAAAAATATATCATCATGGATCTTTGATGGCTTTCATCAGTTAAACAAATTCTCTGAATATTAAACAAGTTTTCCAGTACACAGAAGCAAACGACAGGTATATCAGCAAACAGGACTCTCTTGTGTATTGTCGAAAAATGTCATCGTGGATCTTTGATGAGTTTCCTCAGTTGAGCAAGTTCTTTGAATGCTGAACAAGTTTTCCAGTACGCAGAAGCCAACAGGTATATCAGAAAACAAGTAATCTCGCGCTGAAATAATAACACTTAAAACACGAGTTTCTGTGGCCCTATGAAAATCACGAGAGAGATAAGAGGCTATTAAACTCCTATTACGCCTTTCGATATTGAAAAAAAATGACATCGGGGACCTTTGATGACATTCCTCAGTTTTCACTTTATGTATCTAGCAAACTGTATTTCAGATTGCTTCTACTCTAAACAGTTAGTGGTTCGGAATCCGTATTAAACTGCAGGTTCGGTTACACAAAAACGGTTCGGTAGGTTAGTTATCCCTTGTGTGCATAAAATGACCGTAGAGTGACAAACCAAATCTCCAAACATATATTTTCAATATTCCATTGATATACGGCTCAGCTTTTGAAATTTTACCAAATGTTACAAAAAGGATGCTATGTAGTTCATCGCGATATCTGAGCGAAAAAAAGTCAGAAATTATCAAATGCTTTTCTAAAGCCATTTCCATTTTAAGTACCACCCACACACCGTTACGTGCTTAAGTGTTCGAACTAAAGATTTGCATTTTTCTTGTCTCTCTCGCGGGAAACAATAATTTTTAAATTTCGAATTTTTCCATATGAAAGACAAGAGAGAGATAAACTATTAAACTCCTATTACACCTTGCCATATTAAAGAAATGTCATCGTAGTTTGATGTCTTTCCTCAGTATTCTCTTTATGGATTTAGTATCTTTAATCTTTTTCCATGCGTTAGATACAATGCACATTAATGGATATCACATTTAAATATCTAGCAATCTGTATTTGAGACTGTTTCTACTCTCAATGGTTAATGGTTCGAATCCACGTTAAACTGTAGGTCCGTATAGTTAGCCTAAAGTGTGCATAAAATGACCGTACAGCGACTTGCAAACGTCCAAACCTCTACTCTCAATCTTCCATTGATATATGGCTCAGTTTTTGAAACTTCATCAAATGGTACACAAGTGTTGCTATAGCAAGTTCGTCATGATATCTGAGTGAAAAAGAAAATCTCAAGTGCGTTTCGGATATTATCAAGTGCGTTTCTAAGGTGATTTATTTTAAGTACCACCCACACGCCGTTACGTGCTTAAGTGTTCGAACTAAAGATTTGCATTTTTTCCTTTAGTGATTTTCGAGAAAATCGACAAAATATACAAATTTAATTGATTTTGAATATTTTTTATACATAAATCGTTTTAGTAGTGTATGATACAAATTTCAGTGTCCTCCGTAATGTATGATACAGATTTTGGTTAAAATTGAAATATACATTGGGATATTTTTAAAACTACATAATTGGGATATTTTTGAAACTACATAATTGGGATATTTTTAAAACTACATAATTGGGATATTTTTAAACTACCTTCTATTAATAACAGAATGTAACTACATTCATAAATGTATCCTACAGAATTTACCTGAAGTTTATCGTCATTGAAATCCAGCACATACTATTCAAAAAGACAACAGCATGAAAATTTAACTGGGATATGGAATACCCCAAAGACATCATTTATATCCGACGTTTTAAATTGAAATTAAGCACATGTTTGAATTCCTATCACATTTCCAGGATGGATTAATTAAATTTCCTGTTTGATCAATGAAATTTTAGCTCAGTAAGGATAACCACATGTATTTAATTTAAAATAAATCATTTCTGATGCATTCAGGTTTTAAAAATATACAAAGCGATGTTCCTGGTTTCTGAATATTTAAAGTTCTTTGATATGTAGATACCTGTTCTATATGAGCATTTCGTTTTTTTAAAATGCTGTTTTAATATTTTTTGAAGAATTTTAATCTTAATCTCATATTAAAGAGGTTTATTTGTGTATTTATTTTTATTTCAAAAACGGAACTTCAAATTTTGTGAATAAAGTACAGATATTTCCCCATAGACTAAAAAAAAAAAAAAATATAAATTCAATCTATTGTTGTTGCATCTAATCCTCAGATTATGTCCTATAGTGTGGGACGGATATCCCATGAGCAGTCTACTCATGAATGGAGAAAAAAAGGGGCAGCTGCTGTTGGGATGGAGCACCCGTAGGTAGAAGTCTGACTTGACTCCGTGTCGTTGAAGAAGGATGGCAGTGACTTCCATGAGGACTTTTAGGGAAACTATCTCACATTTGTGTATTGCATGGGAGAAAACCCGAAAACCCCCCACCAGGTAATTCGACTAACTAGGCAAGATGCTGAACATCACAAAAGCTATCGAGGTTCCTCGTTTTTTGAAAGAATATCTACAACGATACCGTTAGCGAGTTGAACTTCAGGGCCAAAACTCATCAGCTTCGCACGGTGCCACTGAGACACGAGTCGGGCTTAAACTCAATCTTTGTTGAATATATATATATATGTCAAATGCCATATGCCAAATCAGTACACTAAAACGATATCAAAATCTTCTTTAAGTTCAACACACGAAGAAGATTTTGATATCCCGTTTTAGTGCACTGATTTGGCATATGATTTGTTTTTAAAGAGATAATTCAATTTCTAAGTGAAGTAGTGGACTTCTGCGAGTTTTATTCAATTCTTTATATAAAAATCCCTTCTTTAAATAAAATTGAATTACTCTTTAAATGATTTTTTTTAATGAATTACATCCTAAGAAATAAGGCAATGTTTTTAATCTCATAATGTTTTCTTTCTATTTGAAAATTGAAAAGAGTATTCTCGTTATTAAAACAAACATATAATGGTAAACTAAATGGGCAGTGGAGGAAATAATAAATACTGGGATAAAGAATTCATGATTTATAATTAAAAATTAAAAAAAAATAATCAATTAGATTTTTTTCCCTTCTTGGCGAGATCACGAATAATTTGTTAAATTTCATTTTGAAGAAAAAAAAATCTCATACGATTTCAATTTTTTTTCCAATACTGTAATAGTGCTTCCTCATACGCACTGCTAGAGCTCCCTGTGGTGTTGAGAGGAAATGGTCAGTAGACCTTGAAACGTTCACCCCAGAGGAAGTACAGCGTAACTTGCGTTCCTACTTAAAAAAGTTTAGTTTACAGGCTCTCACCTTGAAAGGAAATATAATTAATGCAACCCCTGCTTAATAGTTAACCTACAGACTCCCATCCTGAGAGGAACTATCTTTCGCACACTCTGCACGTACATGAGTATTATGTTTTCAGCATAGAATCCTTCCCCGAACCTATAATTATATGTCTTTAAATATACACTGAAGTGACAAAAGTCATGGGATAGCAATATGCAAATTTTCAGATGGCAGTAGCATCGCGTAGAACAGGTATAAATGCGCAGTGCTTTCGCAGAGCTTTCATTTCTGTTCAAGTTATTCATGTGAAGCGGTTTTGACGTGATGATGACCGCACGACGGGAATTAACAGACTTTGAACGCGGAATGTTAGTTGGAGCTAGACGCATGGGTCATGCCATTTCGGAAATCGTTAGGGAATTCAACATTCCCAGATACACTGTGTCAAGAGTGTGCCGAGAGTATGAAATTTCAGGCATAACATCCCACCATGGACGGCGCAGTTGTCGACCGCCTGCACTTAACGACCGAGACCGGCGACGTCTGCAAAGAGTCGTAAATTCTAACAGACAAGCAACACTGCGTCAAATAACCGCAGAAATCAATGTGGGACGTACAAGGGACTTGTCTGTTAGAACTGTGCGGAGAAATTTGGCTTTCTTGGGCTATTCCAGCAGAAGCCCGACTCGAGTGCCTTTACTGACAGAACGACATCGCTTGCCGCGACTCTCGTGGGCACGTGAGCATATCGGTTGGTCCCTAGATGAATGGAAAACCGTGGCCTGGTCCGATGTGTCACAATTTCAGTTGGTAAGAGCTGATGGTAGGGTTCGAGTGTGGCGCAGACCCCACGAAGCCATGGACCCAAACTGTCAGCAAGGCACTGTTCAAGCTGGTGGTGGCTCCGTAATGGTGTGGGCTGTTTTTTCATGGAATGGACTTGGTCCTCTGGTGCGACTGGACCGAACATTGACTGAAATGCTTATGTTCAGCTACTTGGAGATCCCTTGCAGCCATTCATGGACTTCATGTACCCAAACAACGATGGGATTTTTATGGATGACAATGCGCCATGTCACCGGGCCACAACTGTTCGCGATTGGTTTGAAGAACATTCTGGACAATTCCAACGAATGATCTGGCCACCTAGATCGCCCGACATGAATCCCATCGAGCATTTATGGGACATCATCGAGAGGTCTGTTCGTGCCCAAAATCCTGCACCCTCAACGCTTTCACAATTATGGACGTTTATCGAGACAGCATGGCTCAATATTCCTGCAGAAGACTTCCAACGACTTGTTGAGTCCATGCCACGTCGAGTTGCTGCACTTCGCCGGGCGAAAGGAGGGCCGACACGTTATTAAGAGGTATCCCATGACTTTTGTCACTTCAGTGTATTAATCATTGACTCTAATTGTATGTGTGTGATGTTTGTGCGTGTGCCAATAAAGCTGTGAGTTCTCCAACTTGTGCCTCAAGTATTTCAATGCAACCACACCCAATTACAATCGGATTTCTCAACCTGCACACTACAATATCTCTTTAATATATTTATTATAATATATTAATATTAATATATTTATACACAATCTATAAAATTGTCTATAAATTAAAAAGAGCTATTGAATAGCTTATCACTATTAGACATCGGATCTTTAATCCTAACATTATTCATAGAAAAACCTTGATTAAATAAAAGCGAGTTGGGAATGGAGCATCCTAATGATTTAAATAGTTTCTTAAGCCAATATTGATAAGCCCAATTCTATAAAAAAATATTAAATATATGGATACAGTGTGGTTGAAGAATTATTTTTCAGGAGTTTTCATAGTAGCATCTCTTCAACTTTTCGGAATACATTATCCATTATCCTTTTTTTTATCATTGTGTCTCATTGTCAGGTATATAAACTTGTGGAAGATGTAGGGTACACCTAGCTTTCTCGGAATCAGCAATGCTGGATTCATGGGTGTTCTTGCCGAAACTTTTCCTTTCAGACAATGATGCAAGATACCAGGTTTGTAGGATGGCTGATTATACGAACGTGGGCATTAGCAGAAAGATATTAAGCTTATGGGGTTGCGAAGGGCAATGAGCTGGTCACTTGTACGTGCAGTGACATCCAATGATGTGTACTTTCAGTTATATACGCTTTAGATGTTTCAGCCAGGGGCTCTCTAAGAGGAGTTCTTTCCATAGAACAGTCATATTCGTGAACAAACGATTCGAATTCTTGATATCCATATGATTTCATGATGTCCTTTCTTTTCTGAGGTCTCCTGTTTTCTCTACCACGATAGGAAAACATTTTCGAGCCGGCATTATTAAGTGATTCGAATCGTCTCTGAATATAATAATGAGACATCTTTTACAGGAATGAAGCTGTTTCTTTTTCAGTATATTAATTACATTTCAATTCTAGCATTCAATTTTACATCGTAACCGTGGTAACTTGTGGTACCGAGAAAACCGTGTGCCACCATGGGGCTGCTGCGGCAATAATGCTGATGCATCTATTAAAAACAAATTCCTCATTTTAATGTCCTATTTGCGCAAAATATTTAAAAATTAATTTGTAAAAATAAAAATAAATAATTCAATTCTTCTATTTTGTAATTAAATTTCATTGCATATACGCTAATGACATTTATGAACTTTCTACGATATATTCTGTATTAGCACCTTTAGGGTTTTTCTGTAATAACCTCATGTTTTAATAAATCAACAATTTGAATTCAGACCAGAGAATATGAATACAAACCTGGTAAACTGTATGATTATGTAGTTTGACTTAACACATTTGTTGAAAAGATGTATAAATATTAGATGTAAAACATTAAATGTTCTTAAAGTTGAATTCTTCCCATAGAATATATTTTGCAAGATCAATGCTTCTTCTTCATTGGCGCAACAGCGCCATGATGGGCCAAACCCGTTAACCTACTGGCGGATTTCGAGTCATGAGATATTTTTTCTTTTTACGGGTTAGGGTTGTCAGGTTATACCAAACGCTTTACAGTCATATTAGACCAGGACCTAGGGTTTAAAGTGGATTCCGAACTTCTACAGACACCCATGGCACTGCTGGGGTTCGAACTAGAAACCTGTGCTGCCGAGAAAACCGGTAGAAACCTTAGCCCACCATGAGACTGCTGCATCAATAATGCTGATGCAACTATTAAAAACAAATTTCTCCTTTTAAATGTCATATTTGCACAAAATATTTACAAATTAATTTGTAAAAATAAAAAAATGATTCAGGACTACGTAATTTTTTTTTTTTTAAAAATTAAATTATTTTTCTGTTGTTTCTTAAAACAGTCTCTATGTCTGATTTTATCCATATGTCTCATACAAATAAAGAGTGATTTTTTTATTCACTAAAACAATTTCTGAATTTGTATGAAATTCTGAACATTTTCAAACAAGTAAAAAAATACTTCCAACATTAGCTAATCCAACTGATCGAGATTATTCAACTAATTCTAACTAATCAAGACTATTTTCTTATTAAACAGTGTTTTTCCGTTTTGAAATTTTTAAATTATCTCATGATTTATCTAGTTAAAATTTTTATATATATTATTTTTTTTTTAATTAAAATAATTTTTCTAAAACTACTGTTACGAAACTGGTGAACATTAAAGTATGCACTAAACAGGCTGGGATGAAAGATTTCTTAATTAAGTCCTGTAGTTGGAAAAAGTTTCACTAACATCTGTTTGCAATTACCTTCTTCTCACTGTTTCTACTTTACAGAAACTCTTGTTTGTCCGTTTTTAATTTAAACGAAGTGAAAAAAAAACTTTTGTGACAGGTATAAACTCACATCTGCATTTGCATCTAAAGCCATTTTTAAAAATATGAATAAAGCAGAATCAAACTCGTGCTTGTGAGTATCTTTAAAAACAATAATTGGTTTCAAAATGTATATCTGTTTCAAATGATTGGAAAAAGCTTAAAACCGACGAAGATGATTAGTTTTAATTTGTTGCACAGCAAGAAAGAGAACAGATAATTGTGTGGCATAAATTAGCTAATTTGTATGTTAGTCACGCAACTTTGTTTATTCTGAAAAGAAAAATATATTTTAATGACTTGCGAATTACCATAAAAAAAATGTTTTAACAGTATTTTTACAACATTTTAAAACATTCAATTTCCTTCAGATAATACAAAGCAACAGGAGCATATATTTTTGCAGTTAGAATTACTCAGTCCTTAAAATGATTCGGCAATTAAAGCACATTTGTAAGGTACTGAACAATATACTCAATATAGTGTACAACATATACGATATACTTCCTATACAATATAATATATTATAAAGTATAGTACATATATAGTATGTATATGTATATATATATGTACGCACTATACAATATTGTGTGCAAATGTACAAATAGCACATTTGTAGCACTTTAATATTAGGCAAATTAAAACACTTCAGTTTAAAATTTAAAAAAAAAAACAAACATTTATTTATGAAAAAGTAGCAATATTAAAAAAAATTAACGTTTAAAAAAATTGAATGATAGACTAAATTTATTTCAATAATTAAACTTGTAACCGTGCTTAATCCTAACACTTCCAGAGCGCCAGTTGTGGCGTTCAGGTGAAATGATCAGTAGGTCTCGAGACTCTCACCCGAGGGGAAGTACTGCGCAACCTGCGCTCCCGCTGAGAAACGTTTAGTTTACATTCTCGTACCCTGAGAGGAAATACATTTAGCACAATCCTGTGTATTAGTAGGCCTACAGACTCTCACCCGTAGAGAATTAGTGCATCCAACGGGTACCTGAATAGTGATGTTTTCGGTTTAGAAGTGGAATCCTTTCACGAATCTTTAATTATATATCTTTAAATGTATTAAATATCGTCTCTTTAATTGCTTGTGTGTGGTGTTTGTGTGTATGTAAATAAAGCTGCGAGTTTTCGAACTTGTATCTCTGGTCTCAACCCAACCACACCCATTTACAATCCAGCTGCACAACCTGCACACCACAAACTTGAATTACTATCGATTTAATACATATCATGCCATTTTTTCCCAAATAAAAATATAAAAACATACAAAACAGGATGCTATACATAAAAAAGTTATGATTATTAAATCACTGTGATAATTATTGAACATAAATGTTAATGAAAATAAATCGATGATTTATGTCCGTTATATCAAATTTTAATTATGTAATTCTAGCACTAATGTGACTACGACTATAAATATTGATTTTTTTTTAAACAGATCTAACAAAAATCATTCTTGATGTTTTTAATTATGATATTATCTAAAAAGTACTAAAATATTGCAAGAAATTTTATGTTATTTAGCATTTTTTTAATATCTTTGATATTTTTTGCTGACATTTGTGTTAATGAAGTTTACTAAAAAGTAAAAAAAAAAAAAAGTCGAGTAATGTAAGCAAAAAGTAAATGTAAAAGTAAAAAAAAAAGGTATCATTTCACTGAAACTGAGTAACGTTGGTTGGTATCAACTAGTTACAAATGAAGTTGTTTCATATTTTACGGTTATCTACCTATTTTTTATGGTACTGCATATTTCTTTTTACATAATGACATCGTAAAATAGAATATCTTACCTCGTCACGAAGCTCATGTTGTTTGGTGGATGGTATTTTTTTGTTACTATTTTGGCTGATTGGGTATGTATTTAGTATCCATATTTTGTAGAAGTAAATGAAACTTATACGAGTTTTAATACTACCGAAGATAATGTTTACTAACGAAAGTAAACTATTTAGTACAGGGGTGGCCAACTCGCTGACCGCCTTTTTCCGGCCCGTGAGATCTATCTTTTTACACTTTTACAAAATATATATATTTTATAATGTCCAAAGTATTTAAAACCAATGTATTAAAAAAATACATTATGTGTTCATCCATATATTCAAAAATTAACTGTAGAAATAATGAGAAAAAATTAACTTTGATTTTAAAATAATATTCTTGCAAATATATGACAGATATTGTTATATTATTTATGAGTTCACAGTTTTGAATTCGTTGAATAATTAAATTAAATTATGCGAACTCATGATGCTTGCGCATCTTGGAACATCTAATATAACGGGTTTTATGTTTCACTAAGTGATTACAGTGGCCATTTCTAGATACGCACAGTTGATTGTTGATAGCAGAGCAAACCAAACTCTTAGTTTAAGTTGTTAGCTTTTTTTGGTTCAATTTATACCTGCGAGTCGTTTTTTCTAAAATGAAATTGACCAAACACAAAACACGCTCAAGCATAATGGACGCAATCAAAACTAACCTCGAAACGCCCATTACGATGTGCAAATACCCAAATTGAGATGGATTTGCAAAAGGTGAGTGAAAGAGTGGAGAAACAAATATCGCACTAGTAAAATAAATATTTTTTAATGATTTCATTTTTTGTTTTATTTCGTTTATATTTATATATTTTTTATATTTCATTTTTAGTTTAATATATTTTTACAATATGCGTTTAGCATCGTTATTATTACATTATCTATGTTTAAATGTAAGAATAATAGTAAACACAAAAATAAGAACTCATTATGTTTCAATTTTTCACTCCAAAAAATGTCTACAGTGGATCTAAATCTAAAAGGGATATATAATTTTATATGCGGCCGGATTTATGAGGGATTTCCAAAGTGGCCAGCAAGATCATTTAGGTTGGCCACCCTGATTTAGTATATACATTAAATCAGTTTAATTATTAAAGAGTTCGTAATAAAGTAGATGAACACGAATGTTAAGTACAGATAAATAGCAACTATAATATTTTCTCGAGTCACAGTTTTTTATAATAATCTTTGGCGGCTATAATGTCATTTCCAAAATTTGTTTTTAATGCAAGTTCAATATTTCCCTACGATCGCGTTTTAAATGATCATCATGCTCTGAAATATGAAGAATTAAGTGACTATGTATTGATCTATATTTAGATGAATAACATCGTGTGCCATCTAGCATATGGCACTGACAATTATCGAATGGCACATGGGAAATTTTAAAGACTTTCTGTGTTGACTGTTCTACATTTATATATCTTATGGAAGGAAATCCTTACCAGGCTGACTGTTTCTGTTCTAGATGTTTATATATAATCTCACATTCTCCTACATTTATATATATCATGGAAGAATGTCCTCACAAGACTGTTTCTATGCAAGATATTTATATATAATCTTACAATCTCCTACATTTACATGCCATTGGTACCACAGGTATCAGGTTCGAATCCTGACAGTGGCATGGATGTTTATTAGTGGCTCGGAATTTACTTTAAACTGTAGGTCATTGTTTAATTAGCCCAAAATGTGCACAAAATGACCGTAGAGCAACAAACAAAAAACCAAATCTACATTTAAGTATCTCGTGGAAGGCAGTGTTCACCAGGCAGACTGTTTCTATGCTAAATGTTGATGTATAATCTTACTATCTCCAACATTTACATATCGCGTGGAAGAAAGTCCTCACCAGAAAGACTGTTTCTGTGCGAGACGTTTATATATTATCATACAATCACTACATTTTACATATCGTATGGGGAAGGGGGAAGGGAGCTGATGGCTGAGTGGCTAGTGGTCTGTCGCCTATCTGATGGATGATAGCATGGGGTACAGTCTGTCGGTGCCACAGGTTTTCGGGTTCGAGTTCCGGCCGTTCCATGGACGTTTGTAATGGTTCGGAATCCACTTTAAAACCGTAGGTCCCGGTCTATAGGATCGTAGAGCATTGTTTAAGTAGTGACTGAGTCCGTAGCCTATTTTCAAACTATACATGCCACCTGGGTCGTGCTAAACGAGTACCAGCGATCCATCCCTTGCTTATGGTATAAAGATTACCTTTCGCTCTGTATTTCTAGCTGCATTAGAACAACAACAACTTATCGTATGGAAGAAAGTCCTCGTCAAAAAGACTTTTTCTATGCGAGACGTTTCTATATAATCTCACAATCGCCCTGTCATCTTCTCATTTCTAAAAGTAATGCTGTTCCCCTTATGCCATAACTGTACCCCATGCTATCATCCATCAGATAGGAAATATTTATTTCCGGGAGGACTTTTAGGGTAAATCATTTTCTTATTGTATGGAAGAAATACTTGATTGAGCATATTATCTTGATCATTAATACCATTATGATAATTACTGATATTTGAAGAATATTTTCTTTTATAAAGTAAATCAAATTTTGTACCTCAGAAAGATTCCTTTTGTTAGATCATAGATAGGTAACAATACAGTAACTTATTTTCAATACCTTTTAAACAATTATTACCATTTTCATTTTCCATAAATTTGTTTTAAAAATTTCCAAAATTTGTAATCTTTTTTTGTAAAATAATAAAAGTGCGAATAACATTTTGTTTTTTTTCCTTTCGAATGCATTGTTTGCTACTTTTTAATTAGCAATTATGAATGTTAAACAACAATTAATTTAATAATCAGTAATACTTAAAAATAACGAGTTTTTAAATTACTCGCTGTGATGTTTTTAATTTGTTCATTGTCTTTAGATATTTTTTGAGCATAATTATAAAACAAATATTCCTTTTAGATATTGATAAACCTTTCAGTTTCCAAATAAATTATTTCTTTAAATGAGAATCGCAAATAAATGAAATATCTTTAGAAATTTCATTTTTCAATATCTTTTTTATTGCACATAAGACTCAATTAATAATATTTTAATTACCTTATGCAAATTTTCAGATGTTTGCATTCAAAGTATGCAATAATTAATGAACGTTCACGTTCGTTACCTAGCCACTTTAATTAGCGAGATATTATAAAAACTAAGCTTTTCTTGATTCTTAACGTGAAAATAAATTAAATTATTTGCAATTAATTAGAATATGACAAATTAAAGAATTAATAAAAATGCACTTTACTTTAATGTGATATTTAAATTTACTTTTTGAAATATATGTTATACTCGGTCAATATTTTTAATGCCTGAAAATTGTGTCGTGTAAATATTATTAATTGCATTTAAGTTTTGTAATGCAATATACTGGGGTCCGATAGCTGAGTGACTGGGGCTCTGGTGCTCGGCACCCAGGTTTGGGTTCAAGTCCCGGCGGTGACATGGATATTTTAGTGATTCGGAATCCCTTCAAACAGTAAGTCCCAGTCCTCATTTGACTGTAGAGCGTTGGACGTAGATTTAGAAGTTTATCCTGTAAAAAGAAAAACATCTCCTATTCAAAATCTGTCAGTAAGAAAGATGGCCTTGACCCACCATGCGTGGAGCTGAAGGTTAAGTTGCGTCAATGATGATGATGACTGCAATATTCTAGTTATCATTAATTTATAGCTTTTGCACAAAATTTTCGAAACACATTTTAAATTAATCTAATTAACTACAGTAGAGCATCGTTAAGTCAAACCTCGATTAGTCGAAAACCTCCACAACTGAAAAAAATTTTTAAGTTCCCTCCCTTCAAGCCCCAAAACCTCCATTACTCGAAATTTGCGCCCTCTATATGTCGAAATAATTAGTCAATCCCCACAAGCCGTTTTTGTCATATTTCCCTCCGTAACTCGACAAAAAAATGGACCTTCTGTATCTCGAACATTAGCAATGTTCGATTTTACAACTCGATCATTTGAAACTAATTACTTCTATAGCTCGAAGAAAATAAGTTACCTGACATTGCGGAATTGCTGACAATGCACGTCATTATTTCTTAGAAAACAATGTATGAGTATACAGTAAATAGAATAACCATTTTTATGAAATAGCAATTCGGAAGAAAAAAATAATTTTCTGCTCTTTATAGCTTAGATAATGCTATAGATGGAGGCAGAACGATCGATTTGGGTCTAAAAGCAAAAATAAATAAATAAAAAATAGCTGACTTTTAATACATACTAATTTTAATTTTAAGGTTGTTTTGGAATTATTTGATTTTTATAGTAGTGTATAATATAATTTTTTAAGTTGCAAATAAGCATGCAATTATTACCTCTGTAACTCGAATTTTTATTTATTTTTACCTCTCTAACTCAAAATAAGTTAGAAAGAATCTAAACCTCTAGAAGTCGAATATTTCCTTGCAAAATCCGTGGCGTAAGTCGAAAATCCTCCATAAGTCGAAAACTCTATAACTCAAATTATTTGGAATCTCCCTTGAAGTTCGACTTACAGCATCTCTACTGTATTAAGATTTGTATTGCTTTTTTTCAAATAATAAGCGCTGCAATCTGAAGTTGGCTTTTCTGATATAACGCAGAAACATTGGAGGTTGAGCAGTATACCACGCGAAGGCTTCTTTCATTGCGTTTGCATTAAGTCAGTGTAGTGGATACCCCCAGAGTTGGTATTTGATGGGAGTGAGAGATTTTCCTTTCTCGTTAAGCATCAGAATAGACTTTCCAATCTGAAAATTTACCGAGGGTTATGAGAACTTCCAGTTTGATTTCATAGTTGTTATGATTCCAATTGAGTTTCCTGAGTTACGAAACCAAACAAAGTATTGCAATAACAGTTTTCACACAGTGTGAAGAGGTTCCAAGGCAGATGTGAATATGTTTAAAAAGGGGAATGACTTTTTCCTATTTATAAATAATTAAATCCCCTCCAGTTATTAACAAAATGCCTTTTGATGTATAACATTTAATATTTAACTAATAGATAATTACTACTACATACCAGTAAGAACCATTAAATATTATTCCTGATGACTGAATGACTGATATCTGGCGCTTTTGCCACAGGGTTTGAGTCCGCCCCCTGATTTTTAGTGGTTCGAAATCCATTTTAAGCCGTAGGTCAAAGTCTAATATGACCGTTGAGCTTAAGGATAACAACCCTACGCCATAAAAAGTAAACATCTGTCTCGAAATCTACCATTAAGTTGACTTTCATGGACTGTAGTGCCAGGAAGTTAATCAGATTTGTAAGAAACGACAGATTTCAAATTAAAAATACTAACGAGTAATATAAAAAAAAAAAAATTTAAGTCCAATTCCTACTTTTTCACTCTATTGCAGAAAGTCCTTTATAAATAATTTTCATTCGTTTTTTTTTTTAAGTTTATCCGGTGCCATCTATTCGTAGATATATGCAACTTAAATCTAAAAAAAAACTAAAATTAATTTATTACATTTAATTACTGAATTAATATTTGAAAAACTGTATTAACACCCAGTGTCATCCACTACAATTTTTAAAAAAATGTATTTGAACTTGATTGGATGAATAAAAAGTATTTTATGAACGATTGAAAATTTGAACAAGATATATATAGGGAGAGTGTGAGCTAATAGAAGGAATTGAAAAAAATGGATTACTTTCACAATAATGTATCCTAATTAGTTATTTTCAGATCTTCTTCAATGACACGCCCTACTCGTGGTGAGCCAAGACCTTTTGCCAGATTCAGAAACATTATACGTTATTTTTCTTTTTACGGATAGGGTTATCGCCCCTACGCTCCTCAGTCATATTATATCTGGGACCTACGATTTAAAATGGATTATGAACCACTACAAACATCCATGGGAGGGACTCGGAAACCTGTGACAAAAGTGCCAGATAGTTTGTCACTTGGCCATCAGATAGGCCTTATTATCAATTCGAAGACAAAAAATAAATGTTTTTTGATAACTTAGAGAGAGAATTCTGATTATACATGAGGCAAAAAATAATTCTTATAAATCTTCTAACCATTTTATTGATGACCAATTATATTAAAATTTCGTCTATTTTTTCAATAAAGGCATGAATTATTTTAATTTCTGTGTTTTAATTAATTAGTTACATTGAAATAATTTAATGATGATATTAATAATATTCAAATTAAATTTTGAATTGAAAAAGGTTGTTTATATACATTGATAATATTAATTAAACCTAATTTGATATTAAATTTAATATGGAGTTCAATAATTATCAAAGGGTGTATGATGTAATAAAAGAAATACAATTTTATATATTATTTTTGTAAAAAATTTCGTTTCTATAGGGGTGAAGGCAAAATATTTTTGTATACAACTTTATAAGACTAAGGACCTGATGGCCGAGTGACTAGCGCCCGATAGGCACTCGATACCACAGTCTTAGGGTTCGAGTCTCGGTGGTGCCATGGATGTTTGTAGTGGTTCGGCATCCACTTTGCCGTAGGTACCGGTCTAACATGATCGTAGAGTTATTGTTACTCCGCGTCCGTAGCTTATCTTCAAGCTACATGCACCTCCTGGGAATGCTAAGTGAGTAACGTCGGTGCAGCGCTTGTCTTAAGGCATCAAAGACAACTGTTTGACAGCTACATTTAAAAAAACAACTTTATAAGATTATTCTAGGCTTATTTTATTTATTGAAATTATATTAAATTCAATGATTTTAATATTGAATTTTTTAAAAATTAAAATAAACTGTATAATAATGCAAAAATTAAACATTTCGACATCTCTTTATAATATATTAGATTAAAATAATAGCTATTTTGCTTTTTTATATTTAAAATCTAAATTGAACTACTTGTAAAAATGAAATTCTACAACAATGGCATTAACAGTTTTATGATGTCATTAATAAAACATTTAACTGAAACATTCAAATTGTCTCTAAGGAATTGATTATACATTTTATTTTATATAGCGCTATTATTAAACTTTTGGTATATATTGTATTATGAAAAGGAATAAAAATACTTTAAACTGAAAATGTTATAAAACATGTATATGAAATTAAACATGTATGTATAATTAATATTTAATTAATTATATAAATTAATTAAATATTATTAAGTAGCATATAATTTGTTGAGTACTGAAATAAAAATATGTTAATTTTATGAACATAATTTGATTTAAAAAGAAAGAAAAAAGAAAACTTAGTTATAAAATCTGCTCTCTGTACGATAGGTTTTCGGGTTCGAGTCCCAGCGGTGCCATGGATGTTTGTAGTGTTTCGAAATCCACTTTAAACTGTAGGTCCCGGTCTAATATGACTGTAGAGCATTGGTGTAGGGTTGATAACCCTATCTTGTAAAAAAAAAAACATCCCTATCTCAAAATCTACCAGTAAGTATACAGTCTTAGTACACCATGGGGGATGTTGCGCCAATGAAGAAGTAGAACATTTTAAAAATTAACTAGCATTTTATCCGAATTTCAATTTTTACTACATAGTTTGCTTTAAAATTAATAATTATACCCAAATATATATATAATAGTAAAAATAATAAACATTTAAATGAGAAAACATATACGTTTTTATACATTCTTTTTATTTCATATTTCAAAAAAATAATATTAGAAAGTGAAAATTTTAATTAAAAAAAACTTCTTTCAATGTTTTAATTAGAAGAAAGAAAATTATAATCTTCAAAAAAATATTTTTTTAATTAAAAGATAGGAAATTGAAATATGCTAATTGCTCTTGAAAAATATTTAGAGAAGTAAAAAATAATAATCTTAATAACTCTAGAAGGACGATTTCATACGAAAAAAAAATCACGTTTTTGCATATAATTATCATATTTTTGCTAAGAGGAAGTTACTTTTTATAATGAATTATTTAACCAAAAGGAATTTTCATTAATAAATTCTAAAGTCTTTCTCATATTGTTGTTTGATGTTATTTTTCTTATCTAGATAAATTGCCATTATTATTTTTTTTCAGTTTTTTAAAAATAAATTCATAATCATTAGAAATGCAACAGACGTTTATTTAAAACATTTCATTTTTAAAAACGTCGAAGTTTGTATGAAAATGCAACTTTTCAAAATGATTTGTATGCTTTTTCATTTTTTTTTTACTATTACTTAGATGCTTTCATTAAAAAAAAAAAATAGAATTCATTTTCGTTAATGTTCAGTTTTAAAGTTCTTTCTCTTTCAGTTGTGTTTGTAAAAATTATTACAATTATAAATATTCAAAATGCTATGAACATTTTCAGAACAATTTTACTTTTAATAAGTAACACCACAATGTGTCCACCTAACCTTCAAAAGACACGTGTATAAATTTGACAGCCGTTGCACTATTAGTATGAGTTATAGCCTTTTTAGTGAAGCAACTTTTGTCAGTTTGAAAAAAATGGATAAAAAAGGAATTTCGTGTGTTAATAAAGCATTGCTTTTTGGAGAAAAAATACTATTGAAGCCAAGGATTGGCATGATAAATATTAATCGAACTTTGCGCCAGGAAAATCAACCGCAGAGAAGTGGTTTGCTAAATTTAAACGAGGCGAAATGAGCACCGAGGACGATGCAGACAGTGGACGCCCCAAAGAGGCTGTTACCGACGAAAACATCAAGAAAACCCACAAAATAATTTCTGATAACCGTAAAGTGAAGTTGATTGAGATAGCTCAGACCCTAAAGATATCAAAGCAACGTGTTGGACATATCGTGAATGAATATTTGGATATGCGAAAGCTCTGTTCAAAGTGGGTGCCGCGTGATTGAGTTGATGATTCTAAGCAGTGTTTGGAGCTGTTCAATCGTAATAAACCCGGAATTTTTTGCGTCGATATGTGACAATGGATGAAACATGGCTCCATCATTTCACACCGGAGTCCAATCGACAGTCAGCCAAGTGTACTGCATGTGATGAACACTAAAAATGCTATAACTTCACTAAAAATTCTATAACTCCCATACTAATAGTACAACAGCTGTCAAATTTATACACGTGTCTTTTGAATGTTAGGCTAACTAAAATTTATATGGATTTAATACTAGTAGCGCCATCTATGTGTCAGCCTACGAACTTTTCAGTTTACCTGTTAATTCTCAAGTTAATGACATAGCGAAATATTTTAAGACATACAAAAATTTATGAGGTTTGTTGAAATATCAATAATAGCATTTATATTCCATTATACTTGTTAATATTGTTAATCCTTAAAAATTTTGTTTTTTAAACTTAGCATTTTTTTGAGTTAAAATCTTTTGTACATTTAAATATTATAGTTATTAAACGTTGTTAGATAATGGTATGTTATATTTATACAATGTAGATTGTATTGCTTATAGCATTTTTTCTCATGAGAAGAAATTTTGGCATTTCATTCCCAGCAGAGAGGAATGTATGTTATTTGGCAAATATATAATAAACCCATCATTCAAATTTAACAGCAGACGAGCTTTATTGTGGATAGTTATATTACATGAAATTAGAGTTTTGTACTAATGAGAACAACCTGTCACTTAAATCTGATAGCAGATATTCGATATCATGTATAATGAGGAAATTAGAGAATGCCTGTGCGATCTTCACAGGCAACAACTACAGATTGAATATGAACTATACTATGAGCTGTTCCATCGTGGTTGGTGATAGACCACGAATTGAGAAATGTCTACTCCAATAAGAAGTGATGGAGGCTGACCCTCCCCCTTGACATTTTATCTTAAAAATATTTTTTTTTTTTTTTTGCTGAAGAAGTGAGAGAGTTCTACGACAAGTCAACCAGAAGTGTTGTTTTTCTTTTTTTTACTCTAAAGAGACTGAACAGGCAGGAATTTTTCTGCCTGTTTACGAAGCGAGTCCCTTGTGGTTGACGCCTTGTGCTTACGGTCTGCTGCAGACTAGTGCATTACATTCGTCGTAGACTTGAAAACTCTGAAAACCTCCGTCCTAGGAGTGAACTGTACTTGTGAATCAAATTATCTTTATTTTTCATTTTTTTTTGTAAATAGAGTTCTGTATATACACTCAAGAGCCAAAACATTATGACCAACCCCTACATTTTGCAAGGAACTCGCCCGATGACGTGGAAGGCACGTGATCAGGTGGAAGTGGTATTTAACTGGTATTAAGTGGTGGTATTAATTCATGCCAAGGCGGGTTGAAGCTGTGTTGCGCGCCAAAGGTGGGCCAACTCCTTTTTGACAGGTGGTCATAATGTTTTGGCTCTTGAGTGTATGAATATAATGCTTGTAAATAAAAATTAAAGTGTTCCCAAGAAACCTAAAAATTCTCTCCTCTTAAAACCGTTATAAGTCTAGCATAGGCCGAGATGCTACATTTTGATTGAAAGATTTACCATTTTTTTCAGGCCAGCAAAACGAGTTGAAACTACAAGAAGCAGCCTTAAAAATGATGTTGAACAGACCAAAAAGTGCTCGAATCCAAAGTTGACCTCAACGCCAAGGGACACGTAAGTAAATAATTTAATATAGAACTCGTTTCATTAGATAAGATGCCTTCCCTAACATTCATTATAACAATATATATTCCGTAACATTCAGTGTTACAGTAATTTGAAACCAGTAATAACTTGCCACCTCCTCGTCTTTACAATTTTCACAACTTTTTATTTTTGTGACCCAGAAATTCTTGATTGTAAACTCTGCTTTTAAGTAATTCGTTATATTTCTTTATAACTAAAACTAGACGAAGAAGAATTTCTAACGTTTCATCTAGTACTATTTTTAAAGAGTGTTTAGGCTCATAAACGCTACATAGCACTTCTAACTCGTATGCACTTTGCCATAATATGTAATAATTCGATTTTTAAACAATTAATAAAATAAATAAAAACAATTTACAATTTAACTTATTATAATGATTAGCTTGTATATATAAATGGTATATCTCTAAAAATATTGTCAGTTCTTCAGTGGTGTTTTACTATAAAACTAAATAAGTTCTTTGTAGCTTGTAGTACCAAGGGCCAGAAGGCTAGTCAAAATGGCATCAGGCCGCATTCTAGCCGCATTTCACGAACATTTGTTTGTGAAGATCTTTGTTCAAACTGTCGAAGTTAAACTAAACTTCTGGAGTCTATAAGGGTTACGTGAACTATCGTTTGAAGGATTCTAATCCTGAAAGAAACTCATCACCATCATTGGCACGATATCCCCATGGAGAGCCAAGGTCGTCTGCTTAATGGCAGATTTCGAGACAGTAGATGTTTTTCTTTTACAAGGTAGGGTTGCGAGACCTACGCCCAACGCTCAGCAGTCAGATTAGATCGGCACCTACGATTTAAAGTGGATTCCGAACCACACCAAACATCCATGGCACCCTCGGGACTCGAACCCGAAACTTGTGGTATCGATCGTCAGAGCACTCAAGCCTTCAGACCCCCGTTATTATAAATCAGAAGACAAAAATAAATATTTTTTGATAAACTAGAAAGAGTAAATTAGAATTTAAAAATTTAAATAAATTAAATTATTTAAATTAGAGTTTAAATAATTTATTGATAATAATAATATTCAAATTCGATTTTGAATTGGAAAAACTTGTTTATATACATTGATAGTGTTAATTAAACCTATTAAAATATTGAAATTAATTAGAAATTCAATAATTTCCAAAGGTCATATGAGGTGATATAGAAGTACAATTTTATGTTGCAGTCTAATTTAGCTCTACACAGTCAGATTAGATCGGGACCTACGGTTTAAAATGGATTCCGATCCACGACACCACCGGCATTCGAACCCGAAACCAGTGACACCGAGTGCCAGAGCGCTAGTCACTCCACCATCTGGGCCCAATCCTGAAAGAGAAATATCAGACTTTTTTTTTTGATATCGCCATGTGGGATTCATTAGATGGCTGAAGTATGATATATTTCCTTGTTTTATGGATAAGATCCATATCAATGACAGAAGTCTGATAATGTTAAAGATTGAATGGGAATGGAGAAAAAATTACGGTAACAAATAATATGGGCAATAATTAAATCGGTTAATTGTTTACCTCCTCTATCTTGACTGACAACACCTTTAAGAGGTTTTTTGTCAATCTGATCATCTTGTGCGCACGTGAGGACTAAACAGACCGGGACCTACAGTTGGATTCCGAACCACTGCAAACATCCATGGCACCGCCGGGACTCGAATCCAAAACCTGTGGTACCGAGCGCCAGAGCACTAGCCACTCGGCCATTCAGGCCCCCTTTAAGAGGTAATCGTGACAAGAGTGATATGTATAATATCTGAAAATGGTCATGAAATTAATTGCAGAGGTCATTTAAGTAGGTCAAAATTTACTGGGTTGTATATATTTTGGGGCCTGATACCCGAGTGACTAGCGCTCTGGTGCTTGATGCCACAGACTTCGGGTTCGAGTCCCGGCGGTACCATGGATGCTCGTTCTAAATACATTTTAAACCGTAGGTCGTTGTCTAATATGATTGTAGAAAGTTAGTCGTAGGGCTGAAACCCTACTCAGTAAAAAGAAGCCATCTCCTGTATCAAAATCTACCAGTAGGCAGATGGCCTTGGCCCACCATGGGGCTGTTGCGCCAATGATGATTATGGCAGAAAATGACTGATGGATGCATTGCATTATGAAAAGGAATAAAAATGCTTTAAGCTGAAAAATATTTTAAAACGTAGATTTGGTTTGTCGCTCTACGGTCATCTTGTGCACACTTTTAGGCTAAACAGACCGGGACCTACGGCTTGAAGTGAATTCCGAACCACTACAAACACCCATGGCACCGAAACCTGTGTCACCGCGCGCCAGAGCGCTAGCCACGCTGCCATTCAGGCCCCTAAACATATGTAAGAAATTATGCAGTGTATAATTTGTTGACTACTGAAATAAAAATGTACTTATTTTTACGAACATAATGTGGTTTGAAAAAAAGAAAAGGAAAAGAAAATCTGGCGTTGAACTGATTTGATTTTTAATATCAAATATCAGACTTTTGGTAACGCCATGGGGGATTCATTAGGCGGCTGTAGTATGATATATTTCCTTGTAGTATGCTATGTATAAGATCAATATCAATAACAGGAGTCTGGATAACGTTAAGGAATGAATGGGGAATAGAGAATTATTATGACATCAAATTGTTCAGGATAATATGTAATTCCGTTAACTTGTTTACCTCCTCTGTCTTGGATGACAACGCCTTTAAGAGGTAATGATGACAAGAGAGGCACAAACAATATCTGGGAAAATGGAGCAAGGTCATGAAAATAATTGCATAATTAAATGGGTCAAATTTGCTGATATATTTTTTTGTAATATATAGCTGTGCCCTACTGTGCCCCAAAAGTAAGACCAATTATTATTTTTCAAAAACTCTTTATTTATTCTTCCAAATTTATTTTATCGCCTTCAAAGTAATCCCCTCCGGACACCAACTATATGCCAACTTTTTCCAATCATCAATGCATACCAAAAGTCATCGGCAGGGATGGCCTTCAAAGCGCTCGGCAATTCACGTGGAATCTCTTCAATCGACTCAAACGGTATCCCCGGAGTGGTCTTTAGAGTGTAGGGAATAGCCAGAAGTCGCACGGTGTAAATACGGTGGTTGTGGAACGATATGGGTTTTCATTTTTGGCGAAAAAGACACGAAGAATCAATGGAGTGTGAGCTGGCGCATTCAGTGTTTTCAGTGTAGCATTCGAGATTTGACGCGTTTGAGGCCCAAAATGGAATTGACCGATCCTTCTGATATTCCAACAACATCGGTAAGATTTTTAATTGTAAATCGACGGTTTTGCAAGCACTAAATCTTTTAATTTTTGGACGTGAGCTTCGTCGGTTGAGGTTGATGTTTGACCATATCACTTCTAAACATTTCTTTTCGATATAGGAATGCCTTCTGCAACATTCTGTACGTTTCCGCAAACAAAATTAAATGCAAGTTGTTTGCTCAATTAATTCAGACATTTCAAAATCGCCGGAATCAGTTTTAGCGTTTCACAAAGCCAAGCGTAACTCAAACACTAATGAATATTTTGACGTCAAATTTCACACAGATGTCAAGGACAGTGCCAGCAATCCAAAAAAGAAAAAAAAAGCCCCGAATTTTAAATTGAAAATTGGTCTTACTTTTTGGACACAGTAGTATGCATGTAATAAATGCTGCAGATTTAAAGTAAATAATCTAAAACTCACTTAAGCATCTTTAACAAAAAGATCAAAAGGCAAGAAATTTTTGAAAGATTCAATGGTTAAAGAAGTTTGGGTGAGTACCATTGATACCACAACATGTCTGCCATCCCAATGGAAAATGCCATAATTCAGTATTTGAGTTTATTTTACAGGAAGCAGAGAAGAAGTTTCAAATTCTACCTTTTCATTAGGGGAGAAAAACAGTTTTTATTTAAGTAAGAAGCCGACAATGATCCTAAAATTAGAATAGAAATTCTTTTCCCACATTAATTAATCTTCAGTCGGTTTAGAAAAAGAAAAAGTGCCATTACGATTGGTAAACAATGTACTATGCACACGAATGACAAATGATTGATTATCACAGTTCGTAGGTGAGAAAAAAAGTATTGAAATTCTAAAGGAAAAAGTCTTCCATCAAAAAAGTGTCAAACAACTTTAAGCAATGATTGAATTGCATCTACTTTTTCATGAATATGTTAACTAGCGAGAATGAAGTAATAGTTCTTTACCAAATTTATTTTCGATCGTAAATTCTTTTTTGAGAACATTTTGGATGAATGTTCATAGCTCTTGAAGGAGATTGAACGGGATGGTTTAAACTGACATGGTTTGAACCGTCAAAACTATTTTAACATTAATGAAGAACTAATTAACAGAACCGTTTTAAACATATTAACAGGGTTTAAATTTTACCAAAGCTCATTAATCTTACAATGTTTTCATTCATGAAAAATATTAAATTAATAATGAAAATTAATGTTTGAACTATATTTGAAGTGATTATTCAAATTTTTTTGGTTAGTTTAAGGATTTAACTTACTGATGGCCCAGCTAAAAAAATTTAAATCAAAGATAAATTTAAAAATAAGACTCCAGTTTGTAATAGGACTACAATCCTATAATTTAGAAAAATTTTGGAAAACTAATTTCAATAAGTAGTAGTATTTAATTAGTTCCACAAATAGTTTGAAAGAATTTCATTCATTATTTATAAAACTAAGCACTGTAGTATGCAAGTGGTGCAGTTGGATTGTAACTGGGTGTGGTTGTGTTGAGAGACAGAGATTTGAGAACTCATAGTTTTATTGACTGCATAAACACAACACACACATACATAACGAGAGACAATATGTAACACATTTTTTATTTTTTTTTATTTCCAATGGCAGATTATGAACAGTTACGGCAAAAAAGAACAACGAAATAAAAAAACATACAACAACAACAAAAAATACAACAAATACAACAGAACATTCTGAAACAGAGTTCATTAACTAACAATAATGCCAAGTTGCAGATCTTTTAGCCATTAAAAAGTGTTACCAGGTGCACCACGGGAAGGTAGATCTTCTGCGCACCCATAAGTAACACATTTAAAGACATAATTATAAATTCGTATTCGTGGAGAGATTCCATTTCTAAGCCGAAAACCCGATACTCAAATACGGTTGGGATGGGCGAAATATACTTCCTCTCCGGGTGAGTGTCTGTAGGCCAACTTATATGCAAGGTTGCTTTAAATATATTTCCTCTCGAGATGACAAATTATAAACTAAACCTTTCTCAACAGAGGCGCGCTGTTGAGCAGTAGAGGCTTACTGATCATTTCTCCTGAGTGCTACACGGCAGCTCTTGAAGTGCGTAAGAGGAAACACGGTTACAGCACAGAATTAAAACACCATTTGTGAATGGGAGAATATTTAAATTTTGAAAACTTTTCAAAAGTAAAAAAAAAAAAAATCAATTATGTCGCAATCTAAAATTTATTTTATTGTTACTGTTAAAAAATACAAATCCTGCGACAAAATGGTTGTGTAACTTCTATCAAATGTATCTAAATCATTTTAAAACAAATTGCGATATAAATATTGTTTTATTTTCCTTACTTAATAAATTCATTTATAAATACGATAAAAATGAATATATAAAATGTTCTAAAAATATTCATTTTATTACAAATATCTATCTATTAAATGCATATAAATCAATATTAAAAACCTGGAATTTGAGTACGACGTTAAAATTCGTAGATTTGGCAAAATGTTTTATAGATTCCATGATTTCAACATCCTATGTTATTGAATTCAGAATATTTCACGTTTATTTTGAAGTTCGTTTAACAGTAAACTTTAAGAGATGTAGTGGCGTAGGGGTAGAAATTGGCTTTTATGACCTGGTGAAGGTCAATTAAAAACCCTACGAAATAAAATATTATAAATTTATTTATAAAAATTTGATTTCTTAAAATGTTACATTATTAATTAATATTTTAAGTGCAAAAAATTTTTTTTTTTATCTAAGGTAGCTTAATGTTAGTGTATTAACTATAACATAAAAATCCAATTCTAGGTAAAAAAAAGTGTACAGTTAATTGATTCAAATTAATAAAGAACGTTTATTAAATGCCGTTTTTTTCAAAATTTACTATTCAATTAGTCGTGATAATTGTAAATCAGTGTAATTTAATTATATTTTGTAAACCACTGTTCAGCATGATTTCCCAATCAGCGATTTAGTAAACAAAGGGTTGGTTTGTTTGTTTACGTTTTTTGAAATAGTCACGGCATCGACAACTGGTCCCCCTAATTGTACCGAATTTAAAACTTAACTTTTTAAATTCTTTTATTTTTTATCTTACTTTTTTTATAAATAGTATTTTTATCTTTTTTTTTTTTTGAGTACCACACTTAATTTGAATTTTTAGAAAACTTTTATCTTTAATTCTTACTAACATTAATTAAGCAGCCATTTAAAATTCCAAGTATTTATTAATTAAGATGAGGAGGTTTTGGGAGTATTTCCCTCTGTTGGTACTCCGTAATCGGTTTTTGTAAATATATTAGGGTTAAAATTTGTAATTGAATATTAATGAAAAGTTTTCGAAATTTATATATAGTTGTTATGATTCTTACATTTTATCGTTAAAGTGAAATTAAAGCATATTTAAAATTTGTTATATCTGCTTTTTCCTTCAGTATAGCCCAGCTCAAAATTTAAGAAAAAGTGTCTTAATCTAATTTTGATGCATTAAACAGAAAAACTCATATATAATTTTCTAATTCGGTAGATGTCCGTTTTAAATAATAATTGTTTATTAGAAAGAACATAATTTCAGTCTATATCATAATATTTCAGTTATTTAAA